>JAQQZS010000008.1:5336633-5354217 GCA_030068045.1 Platyallabes tihoni | reverse complement strand
CCCCACCCCCCCCCCCCCCCCCCCCCCCAAAAAAAAGGGGTCCTGCAGTATTATTAAGGTGAGATATACTGAGAAAGCAATCAACTGCAACTTTCAACTCCTTGCAGAGCCGTTTAAACATAAATTGGACCACTAGGATTATTGTAAATTCCTTCCTCTGTGAACTTCACTTATTCCTAAACCTCTCCTCCAGAGAACACACTGAGGCACTCGGAAACAAAACCAACAGCTACCGGATTCTTTCCACAGCGACCTGAAAAAAACACCCCAATTCAGGTGAAGCATTGATGTGTAATGACTTCTTGCACTTATCAAGCCTGCATTACAGAACTGACAGAACTTTACCCGAGTTCACTTCAAACACCAACATTAATATACTGTGAAATGTCTCATGCCCACCGTTGTTCCCTGTCTTCTTATGCCTAATGCATGTATATACCTCCCTGTTATGTTCTTCGCTTCGTTTTGTACATTAATCCAATCGATGAAATGACTGGGCCAGTAAAGTCTATGCACTTAAGATACATTTGGTATTCGAAATTGCTTCATACTAAGGCTAAATGGCTGCCTAAATTCTTATCCCAATAACCTGAAATTCACTCTTGACTGATGAATACAGGTATGTTACTGTATGTATTGCATTGCCTTGTCCTGGCACTGCAGGACAAGGCAATGCAAAATCAATCGAGAATCCAGGATTAACAAGAGAAGAACAAAATATATTACGCCAATTTCTGGCAATGCTCATTAGCAGTGTAATGTGTTTTGTGTGAATAAATGTCTTACATTTAAAGTCTGTGCAGAGCTGGGTTGCGGAATGGTAATTACACAAAAAGCACAAGCCAGTGCCAGTAATGAAAGCATGTATGAGGTTATAGATCAACTGAATTGTCTTTGGATTGAACAAAAATGCTGCAGGACATTTTAGGCAACAATAGGCTGCAAGGTTGCTGCGCTGCTTCGTTTTTTTCTAAGGATAGACAGTTTACAAATCAAAATCATATCATATCACATCGATGCCTTCTTTTCTTCTTTGATAACTTTGTCCATATTCCCAGATAAAAATTGTGAATGAGTGGTCCTGGGGAGGGGTTGTTGGAAAAGATGTTGGAAAAGACAATCAGCTTTTAACAGCATATACAACATACATTAGTCTGGACATAACAAAAGTTGGTAGTTTAGAAGGGCCAACTTATTTGCCAGTATCAAGAAACTAAATCAATTAAGCAGATTTGCAATCAATTGAACTTGGGATAAGACCTGTCCAGTACATTATTCAAACCTGGAAGGATAGCACGGATCAGCCAACTTTGTGGAAGAAAAGATCAGGATTGGAGATTACTTAAAAGGTTGGTGAAGTTTCATCATAAACACAATTTAGAGTAGAAATCATAGCTATGTTGAATGGTGGAAGTAAGAGCACAATGTGATGAGAACTTACAGGATTGGAACTAAACAGCTGTGTGTCCATAAAAAAACAACACTTGTTAGTGAGATTAATCAGACAATAAACATAAAGATTCAACTTTGGAGCAGTGGAAAAAGGTCCTGTAGTCTGATGAGTCAAGATTGACCCTATTCTGAAGTACCTGGTGTGTCAGGGTATGAAGGGAAGCACATGGAGCGATGCACCCGTCATGCACAGTGTCAGCTGTACAAGCCTTTGAAGGCAGTGTTATAATCTGGGGTTGCTTGAGTTGCTCAGGTCTAGGCTCACAACGTTATCTGACAATAAGATAAATTCAGCTGACAACCTTAATGTACTGAATGTACTGATCACATCGATGCATTTCTTCTTCTTCTTTGATAGCATGTTCCCAGATATAAATGATGAAAAAATGGTTCTGGGAGCATGAGGAATCATTTTCACATCGGTTGCAAGCCATAATCAGAGTGAAAGGTGGTCAAATTAGAGTGACTTATTTATTGATTGAAAGGCAGAGGTTAAAAAGAATAAATAAACTAATAAAGGGTGCATGCATACTGTAGATGAAACCATTTAGAAAAAAAGGCATGAGTCAGGAGACAAAAACAGAACCAAAATGATAATGGGCTGGAGCACAATCAGAATCAACAGTACAGACATGAAAATCGGCGTTTACCACACATGCAACAAACTCACAGCTGGTTACACAATGATAATGTCCATGCTAAATTACTAAATTGCTTCACTTGTGCGTTTTCATTTACATAAAGGAACAGCACTAATATTGTCATCGATGGTTAAAGAGCTTGTCTTTACATGGGTGCTTATTGCTGTTACGTGCATATGTATCGCTGCAATTTAACGAGACATAATCTATGACCCCATGCTTTTTTTCCCCCTTTATATATGGCTACAGTAAATGAGCATTGTAATTAGAAATGTCAATATTTGTCTGCTGGTTTGCTGGGTAATAGCAATCTCAATTTCTTTTGTATTTAATGTGCATTTGGATAAAACTGCTACAGTATAAAGATCTTTTGTGTGCACAGGGATGCAGCATTTTATTGGGTTCTTCAAAAATAGTGCTGGCAGAGATCAACTCAAATTGCTGAAGGCAAATGAAATTGACTGGTGATCGATTCATCAGTCACACCAAAGCTGTTTTTAAAAAAAAATTCCAGTGGCTTTTAAAAATCTGTGCTTAAAGCTATGTGAGTCAAAGCTTCATACGACATATCATCAAAATATATCCTTGGATGTACTTTTGTTTTCGGGAATAGAATTCGACTTTATATTTTATCCTGACCCCCCTACTGAGCTCCTCATAATCAGTTTACCCGTGATTACCCTTCTACCACTAGGGGGCTGTGCATATATCTTTCCATACAGACAATGAGGACTTGAATCATTTATGTGCTTCTGTGCAGTTTCCAATGCAGGTTTGTTCTGTATGGTCACGTGATGGCAGTTTTAAGACGTTAACTTGTCTTCCAGTCTTCAAAAACCCACACAGTTGGTATAAGAAAAAGTTGCCCCTACAGCTCTATAACCCCGAGTATCCACACTCCGCACTCTAAAATACCACTTTGCATTTATCCTTTGTTTCTCCCCTGATTCTAACAAACTTCTCTTGATTCCTAGATTTATACCGTAGCTCCATCTGGTTTTTTTTATTTGTCCCCCCGTGTTTTGTTTCTTTTATATAAGCTAGTGCGTGCCTGCCTTCCGGTCCCCTGACCCCTTATATGGTGTCTTCAAAAAACACACTCTAAAACCCTCTTCTGCACTCGCATGATTGTGTCTGTACTAATCCTGCGCAAATGCAGAGAAGGAGTGTGAAGATTACAGATAGGTAGATAGCTCTGCTAGCAAAGTGCTTCTTCCACAGACATTTACAGTGCATACAAAAATGCACATGTAGAGAAACAGTTCCGAGATAAATAGGAAACTCAGCATTACATAAAGTGGATACTGTGATGGAAGCACTTTTGGCAAGAGAACATGTCTGATAATGTTGCGTCATCTTAAACGACACTTTGTCTCTCTGTCGCTCTGAATCGTCTCTCAACCGCCTGTGTTGTTCTGTTCATGGTTAATGCAAGCTTTGAAAATAACAAGCTTACAACACAAGGCTGAATCCCAAATCCCTTTCTAGACCCTGATGAAGGGCACTACTTGGTGTGTGGAACAATGGATTGGCCACCATAAATAGTGCACAAGCTTTGCATTTTATATTTTTTTAGGATTCAACTCCAGATGTTAGCTGATATTCTAAAGTGGAATATGTGAAACTATAAAGATAAACCTTTTGCCCACCTCAATCCTTTATTCTCCTCACTATTTGGCTACATAATGTATTACTTATAAGAATGTAAACACCTTTACCCCTGTCTGTGTCATAAATGCTGTTGGTAGATCTATTGTATAAAAGTAACATCACACTCGAGGTTGTGCTGTTGTTCTGAATATCAGCACAGCTGTGATAGTGTCCGGTGCTGATATTTAGGACGACAGCATGACCTGGAAGGCGACAATTATACATCCATCCATCTAGGAACCTCTGTAGTGCAACTAGGGACTGTGGAGGCCAATGGTGACCATTGTATTGATTCCCATTTTTATGTCCATGGATTCAAAAAATGTATTATAAAATAAGAAATGTAGATAAATACAGTATATCTCTAATATAGAGTATATATAGTAATAGAATATAATAGAATAAATTATTAGATAAAATTAGAACTTAACTCATCAATTGATGTCAAAATCATTCCTTTTGCTCCTGCATTTGCATATTGCATCAAATGGCACATCAGCTGCAGAAAACAGTCTTACTCGGAATCCTCAGAGTTAAGGTGCCGAAAAAGGGGAAAACGTGTGTGTGTGCACGCACCATAGGCTGTTAGTTGCCTGCTGATTGACTTACTTTCAACTAATTGAGATGGATCACTAATTAGGAATAGAGAACCCAAAGGAGCTGGTCATTCCCACATGAGAAGCTAAAGCTGATGACGTGTAACACCAGGACTCGAGAGAATCCCATTCTTCACCTCCATAATCCATTTAATTACTGTACCTCATTATCATCAGTTCCTTCCAAAAAAAAAAAAAAAAGCATACTGTCTAAAACGTCTAAACGTTTCGTTTACTGACATATGTTCTCTCTCAGGGGCACACAGCAGTACTGTAACCCGAAGAGTCAAATATAAACCTGATTAAATCCGTCGCAGTAAGTTTGTTATGAAGGATGTTTTTATCATCACTTCACATGACAGAGAACGTCTTGTGCAAACATAATTCCTTTCCATTTATCATCTTGAGCACCTGGAGTAGATGGGTTCCCAGCTACCTTAATACAGTCTAATGAAAGCACCTGATGTCTGAAATAAACAGCACCTGCACACATGGCAGGAACGAACAGTGCTAGCAAAAAAAAAAAAGTGAGACTAGAAGGTAATTACATGAAGTATGTGTTAATGTAATCAACAGTTTTTACAATGTTTATCTACATCTCTATCTTGATTATGTATATGCCAAAGGGAACTACTTGGTATGTAAGGTTATTCCAATTAATTCCCAAGCTGTTATTACAGATTGCTAATACAAGGATATTCTTTTTTTGCTTTCTGGTTCCTCTGTAACTTGACAAAATTGGAAGCAAAATGTGATATTTGTGACATACACTATATATATATATATATATATATTGGATCTCTGACTCTCACATTGGTGGTGTTCTGAGTGTTTCAGTAACTGCTGATCTCCGGGGATTTTCATACAGAACAGTCTCTGGAGTTTCTACAGAATGGCACAAGAAACTAAAGCCTTCCAGTGAGTGGCAGGTCTGTCAGTCTAAATCCCTTGTTTATGAGAGTGGTCAGAGGGAAATGGTCAGAATGGTTCGAACTGACAGCAAAGCCACAGTACAACGAATTCCCTTTTTTTCTTTTTTCATGTCTCTTTGTCTCTCTGTGACTGCATCTCCTGACAGCTGTATCATTACGGCATCTCACAGTCACACTCGCATGCTATTTTATCATGAAAACCAAGCACGGAGCACTCAGAAGGCTTATTGCAGCAGGGGCTAAAAGCTGTAGCTCTTTATACCTATGAATTATATTCAAATGTAACTTCTCTTTTATTCGCATACATTGCATCTACCTCACAGACTGTTTTAGCCTTTCCCGTGTGCAAAAGAAAAATGAAAATCTTACAAAAGGGGAACAATTTCCTTTGCAGCTGCTTGGATATACTGTAGTCTTTGTGACCAAAAGTATGTAGATAGTAGGTGCAGATAGTGAGTTGTTCCCCCAGTGCTGTTAGGACACGCTTGAGGAGGGAAACGTTTCACTAGAATTTGAAACATGGCTTTCAGGATTTGTGTTGAGCCACAGGAGCATTAATAGGTCCAGCACTAATGCCAGAAGAGGAAGGCTGATGTGAAGTTGGAGTTCCAAATCATCCCGGAGGTGTTCAGTGAGATTGAGGTCACGGCTCTCTGCAGAATACTCGAGTTCTTCCACACCAACCTTGGCAAACTTTATGGATTTTACTTTGTCCACTGGGACATGGTCATGTTGGAACAGGTCTGGTTTAAGGCCACTAAGACAAAATTTTGTTTCCTATCGCGTGTTTGGGGAAAGTTCACATATGCCTGTAATGGACAGGCCTTCACATGAAGAATTTAATAAAAAAAAAAACATGATAAACACAGTTTACAGACGTCATGTTGGCAATTTTTTTCTCTGGCACACAAGCAGTGGAGGACAAATGACACAAACCCATGTACTAAAAAGTAGAGATATCCCAGGTAAAATACTACTTAAGTAAACGTTCACCATTTACTATTTAAGTATCTACACTATTTTACTATTTATAGTACAAAAGCACTATAAATTTACATAAGCATCAAAAGTACTGAACTTTGTGTACCTGTAGCATTTTATCCATAATAAAATATTTAAAAAAATATAATGGGGGGATTGGGAATTGAGTTTTAACACCCTACTGAAAACAAACAAATACATAAATAAACAAATAAATAAATGTTTCTCAATACTGTAAAAATGGAGTCATCTCATTATTCTGTCAAACTGTTCTGCATCCTCCCAGCTATGTAATGTTTCTGTCGTCATTTTCTTGCTCTCTCCCAAAGGGTGCAAATAATTCTGTAGGTGAAAAAAAAAACATATTTCTTTTTCTGTCTATCTATTTTGGAACATGCACAAAAGCGCAAACAGAATAAGACGAACATGACTAATCATGGCACAGACAGCCAAATATGAAAAGACAGATCTGTTACATGTAGCAAATCCAAAACAAGGGCAGTCTTTTCATAAGTTCTATTCATAAGAGAGGAAAAAGCTGTTTTAACATGAGAAGAAAGTAATAAATTGTACATTTTTGTAATTGTAAATTTCTTGAAAGAAAAAGTCGGTTCAACAATGAACAGCTGAGTAGTAGGAAGAGGAAAGTTCCAGGTAAAATAGAAGTTTCTTGAAGTTCAAGATACACCTCTGCAGTCTTATAAAAACTTTATATTTCTTCTTCTTTAGAGGAAAAACCATAGACCCATTCATTGAGAGACTGTTGGAAAAGGATTTCCTTTTCCTGGATCATCCAGTAAAAAGAAATAATAATAATAATAATAGATGATTTCTGGAGAATGTGTGAAGTAGGGGCTGAAAGACTGAAAGTTTAAGTGCCTTTCATGGCAAAATTGTGAAAAATAAGTATTAATACCGGGTATGAGTTCAGTGAGTGTTTGAGTAAGTGTGTGTAAATGGAACGGCATGGCTTATCCCGGTCACATTAACAACAGGCGTGATCATAACATGATCCCTTGCATGGCCTTCAATATGGAGTCAGTCCTTTAATTCTGAGCCAAATATCTCAGGAACCCTTGCTGTTAATACATTACTCTTTATACTGTTTAAAGGAGAAGACCAGGCTGTATGTTGATCCACGTTGTGTTGGGGTTCATACTAAATTGAACATGCATTGGCAGTTTAGAAATGGATGTTGTTTTTTGCTGACTCACTGTCTCTGCACTTTAAAACCCCATTCATTTTCAGTAGAGTTCAAGGACGGATTTGGAGTGGTTAATTATTTGTGATGAGCTGCATGCTTTTTGAGACGTTGAACATCATGTCTTGTTCTCCAATATGACCAGAAATGAGCGAGCTAGGGCCACGGTAGCAAAAGGGTTTTAATGCAGGTCACTTTTTTTCTATAGCACTTATAATGATTTAATATGTTTTATTGATCAAAACAAGGCCGCGTTACATGTTATCTGAATTGTATAAACAAGAATGTTGGAAAAAGGTAATCTGTTCAATTCATTTACAAAGTAATACAGTAGGAGACCATTCCCAGACAAGGGGAATGGTCTGCTACTGACCCACAATAATTGGCAAACCTTACTTACAAATAAAATAGAATCTCACTCACTCACTCACTCACTCATCTATACCACTTAATCCTGTATACAGGGTTACATGGGACCTGGAGCCCATTCCAGGAGACTTAGGGCACGAGGTGGGGTACACCCTGGACGAGGTGCCAATCTATCGCTGGGCATACACACACACACACACACACACACACACACACACACACACACACACACACACACACTACAGGCAATTGGGGAATGTCTATTATCTTAATCTGTCTGTCTTTAGACTGTGGGAGGAAACCAAAGTACCCGGAGGAAACCCAACAAGCATGGGGGATGCAATGCAAATTTCATGCACACAGACGGGAGGTGGGAATCAAACTCGGAACCTGGAGGTTCAAGGTAAGTCACCAAAATGTTAAATCCTTAACCTAAAAAAATTTAAATTTTTTTAAGATTAGGTTTAACTTTAAAATATGCTAAACTAATATTACTTCTAAGAACATAGTCAAAAAATATATATACCTGAAAAAAAATGCATTTTGAAAGAAAAGATTTTAAGAAATAATAATATAATATAATATAATATAATATAATATAATATAATATAATATAATATAATATAATATAATATAATATAATGTTTTATCGCAGGACCGATCAAATAAGAATTATTAAGAGCATCAAAGTTTCTTATTCTTGTTCTTCTTCTTTCTACCACTACATAGAGGAAGTATGTTGTCTTCTTGTGCTATACTACAAGCATTTATGTATTATCACCCTCCCCCACCCTTATTTTTTAGTAAATGATCTCCGGGGGTGCACTGATTACTTTAAATATTTTGCTCATTTTCAGAAGGTAAAGCCTTAATCTGTCAACAAACAAAAACAAACACAGCAGTCATAATTATCTAATTACGATCCTACTGAGTCTAAGGATGAGATGTAATGGCTTTAAGATGATGAAAACAGTAGAAGCTGATGATCTGTGTAAGTGTCTGGTTTCATAGGTAAGAATCTTGCTGTTTGATTTATGAAGTTATGCCAGCACATGTACAACACATTTTAACATAAAACGTGCTATACGTTTTTCACATACAGTACTTACATGTTTTTTTTCTGCCACATTTTACGTTAAATTAGTCTATTATAACATTACTTTCATAGAATTACAGTGAATTTATGTGTAAAAAAGTTCATACCGACAATATACACAAGCTTTACTATTTATAACCGCATACAACCATTTATGCTCAGTGATATATTTAATTAATATTTAGCTAAAGTTTACACTGGGTTTAATTACACTCACTAGTTACCATGGATTCATTAAATACATTAAATAATACAATTATCAAGACCCCAGAACATTATTAGAGATTGTTGTCAGAATTACAGAAGCACATTAAGTAATGAATAGGCAGACTGGAATGTGCTTTACATCTGATTGATGGCAGTCAAATACAGTATATAAATACAGTATATAAGATGTTTAATAAGTGAAAGAAAAACCTGGTACTTGTAACATCCTTGTTAGATTGCCAACTGAAATAAACAACTGAAAACGTTTATGCATGAGCGCGGGGTTAAGAGATGCAATGCCTTACAGTGTCAACGTTATTACCTTTGCAGTGATTGGTGGCTGATCAATCATGCTGATGATTGGCGCTAGCTAGTGTAAAGCATGCATGTCATTAAAGTGGGGATATTGTGTACAGCAGGGGGGAAATCACTCACTAACAGATCGATGGGTAGTTGTTACTAGGTGAATGTATACGTGTGTAGGTGTGGATGTGTTTCATTGATGGGCATGCCTGTTGGCTAATATGCCCAGTAACAATTCTGTCCGGTGCCTACAAATCAAGTGAAGCAGCTTTTCCTTACAAGAGTGGAAGTAAGAAATTTTCTAAAAGAACTAAAATGAGATCTCTAGATTGCAGTTCAAGGCAATTTTTTTGTCTTTCTGTTTTAATCACATAATCTCATTTACAGTAGGTGTGGGTTCATGCTCATCTGTTCGATGTTAAGCATTTAATTAGTTTGTCTATTTATTCCCTGCTGTTTTTCTGTGCTTCATGACAATATTGTATCATGAATTTCTGTACTGTTAAGTTAAGAGGTCTAGTTTCACTTCCTGTTTTTTTTTTCTTCACCTTTCTGGTTCCCCTTGTATCTGAATAATCATTCCTAATAAAGAATTCACTAAATTTATGAGCTTGCATCCTGCCATCAATCAGCATACCACTTCTTCCAAAAAAAAAAAAAAATAGAAAATGTTTTATGGTATGTTTTAATGCTCATAGTGGAGAGTGCTGGTCTAATATATCACATTAGTGTTCACTTTCGTTAGGCTTTGAAGGCCATAGTATTTGAATTATGTTGTTTTCATCCTCCAAATTATTCAATAAGCCCTCAAGTTGTGTGATTGGAAATGGAGTCGTCATGGACAACACCACTTATATCAGGATAAAGAAGAGCATTCACAGGTTTTGAAGAAGTGATACTTACTTGTGTGACCAAGCCAAGCCATTCCAGGAGACTATACAGCATACCAGAACTAACATCGTTTGTGATCCGTCACAATATTAAGGTATAAATTCCCACCAGTTTGTTTTGCGCTATGGTCAATAGAGTGCAGCAGGTGAAATTTATCTTCAATTTCGACAAACCTCAGTTAATAAATGCCTTAACTTCTTGATACTGAAAAAGTTTTCATTCTAAGCATTATTTTAAAGCACTTAATGAACCTTATCCAAACTGTTTACTCCAAAAAATGCTTTAAAATCGCACTGCTGGTAAAGTTATTTTTAGGGGAGGCAGGGGAATCCTGGTGCCAAAATGCGGTTCCCGAGGGTTTCCTCCTCCTTACTATGACACAGAATCTTCATATAAATATGCTAGAAATGTAGAAAAAACATTTCCATGGCCATCCTTGTAAACCAAAAAACAACTTAATACCTGATTTGTTGCGATGTGTCACTTTTGACCATCATGTCTCATCACATGGAGGAACAAACAAACAAAGCAACTGTGAGCACTAAGCCTAGATTGAAGACTCTGCAAGTTTTAAAAAACAAAAGCCACTAAAATTTAAGAAGAATGACAAAGCATGAGATGTGGACCAGAAACCAAGCAAAAACAAAAAAGCATGATGTGATCATTAAAGCAAAACACTACTTGTCAAAGCAGGGACCGTGCAAATTCTTTTTTTTTTTTTTTTTCATTTTGTTTCCCTCCAGGTGCGAGACATCGAGGTATGGCTGACATCTTACTAAAGAATACCAGTGAGAGTATCAGTGATATGGCCAAATGTTTATCTCTGCAAATGCATCACATCCACGATGCACTCCAAGTCAACCCACGTCAGCAGTGGAGGAGCAGAATGCCTGGCAGGGTTTAATCTCAAAGGCAGCATTCAATGACAGGAGATATCTTTTCAAGCCATGCTGTGTCACATTGAGATGAGTAAGGAGAGCAGAGTGAGCGAATAACACAAGGGAAGAAGAAAAAGAAAAACATGGAAACACGCTTCGTGGCACATGTTGAAGTGCTTTCGTTTCAGGACCACTATGCAGCTATTATTAAATACATTAAGATGACTCACAAAAAAGAAATAATGAAATAAACCTTCAATCAAATCATTCTGCCTGCTTATTTAGGGCCTGGAATAGCATTACAGAATACTTAAACAGAACAGGAAGAATAAAACATTCCCTGCTGTTTTTTTTATTTTATTTATTTTTTTCATTTTTGTATTGACCAGGGCTTAAACAATCAAATCAGATTTCCCTCCGGTTGTGACCTCATATACCAAAAGACCCTCCCCTTCTCTCAATGCTCATCTCCGGCCAGTCATGTCAGCTCTACAGGGCTCTGTGTGGCATTTTAAGAGCTACAATAAATAAGACTAGGCTAGTAGGGAGCAGCCAACTTTGTAATGGTTAATCTAATTTTCTTTAGCTCTTAAGAAGGGCAACCCATTATATAATATCACCCATTAGCAGATCGCATATAACCACTAACAGCTAAACTAGCCTTCTTCAACTAGTCAGGTTCATATCAACTTCCTATCAATAAAGTTCATATCAACTTTATATCACTAAAATTTTGAGGATGGTATCATGAATTATGAATATTACATGGAACAATGGGTGGGAATTGCTTGGTAAGCGGCTGAACATGGACATTTGCGGTGCATGTGTTCTGATTGGAGTGGAAAATGCATTTCCTCAAAGGTGCATTCAAGCGAGTTCATTTAAAGCTACAGAAATGAAATACTGTAGCATGTTTGGCAAAAACAAAGTGAAAGAAAAAAATAATCAAGCAGTCAAAATGCAGGATCTGAGTTGTATTTCAGCTGGTACATTAACAGACATGTTTTGGAGATGAATGGCGGCTCTGTGGTTCACACCAGGGGATAAAACCAATTCACATATTTATAAGGTTTCATACTACTGTGTAACCATGTTATCCATTGCATAGGCAGTGCTATTAAAAATAATATACTTTTCTTTACATAAAGAAGCTTTCTGAGAGACTAAACTATGTCTACAAATACCATAACGAAAACCCTCAAATAAACCAAGGATTAAAAATATTAAGTTTATTATGCTACTGAAACCTATGCAAACCTTGTAAAGCTTCAAAGTGGGTGCACCTCATTTGTACAGTAATGACCAGTTTTGGGGAACATTACTTTTTAAAGTAACTAATTACATTACAAAATTAATTAAATCAGTTATATTACATTATTCCTCATGCATATTGTTTTAGTCAAGACCTTTATAATTATTTCACCCTCATTACTCAGCAAAGTTTGGCCCATAATCTGTTAACTACTAATACCCCTATCTCACCTACTGTACGTACGTGGTTTAAGTACGGTTCATCATGATTCACTGCGAGTTTTGGCGCTCTGATTAGGTTTCCATTGTTCTGTCATCGGTCCTCGCATCTTCAAACCACATAAGTGCGATAGGGGTATAACATCAGGAATAACAGAAGGGGGGGCGTTATAGTGGGCGGACCTTGTAGGACAACTTTCACACACACACACACACACTAACGAATTGGGAATGACTGCTGTCTGGCTCACAAATTACATCAATTGTAAAATAACTAAATAACTGAGTACTTAAATGGCAGACCTAAAGTGTTAGATTACTCGCTATATCAAAAAAGTTATTCCAACAGTCCCAAACCTCAAAAGTTACAGTACCCCCAACACTGGTAATGACTAATCACTGACTTAAAAGGTGTGAAATGTTCTTCAATGGAATTAACTCAATTTTCTCTAAAATTATATCAGTTGAAGGTCAGTTAAAGCCAACTAACTACATGATGTACTGTATGCTAAGGACCATGGATGTAAAATTTTATGTAATAAATTTAGGAATGCTCCAAGTCATCCACTGAAAATTTTCACTTGCTTTGAAAAAGTTAAAAATGCTTTCACTGTAAAGTCTGCAAAGCCAAGATTTGGCAAAAAGTCCTGCTTCCAAGAGGTCATTGAATTAGCAGTGTGGAAACCCACAGCTCCACGCACATGAATAAAAGATGAAATGAGGCATGAAATCATATTCCTGTAATAGTTCCACCTCCACAGTGTGTTTCCATGAAGCTGCTCCCAAAACGTACTCGATGTTTACACCAAGCTCACACCCATGGTATCTAGTAAGCAGAGCCTCCATCTGCTCCAACAGAACCATCCTCTCCATGCCACTCACACTGACTGTGACTCTGGGACAGATCCCATACCAAGAAAGAGGCTGGAGTGCAAATGAGTAAGGTGGACCTCTGAGGGAATACTGTACCTTTTCATCTGTAAGTTACAGCAAAAGAAACATGTCTGCTGTGTTACAGTAGTTAAGGCAAAATGACTGACCACTCATGTCATTAAGGTTAATCAGTTACTTGTATTCACAGTCATGACTGGCAATAGATTATGCCAAGCAGAAGGTCATAGCATGCTTCCCCAAGCAGAAGATGGCAGTTATGCCAATGAAAAGAACCACTGAAAAGCTTGTTGAGGGCT
This sequence comes from Platyallabes tihoni, assembly GCA_030068045.1. Classification (NCBI taxonomy): domain Eukaryota; kingdom Metazoa; phylum Chordata; class Actinopteri; order Siluriformes; family Clariidae; genus Platyallabes; species Platyallabes tihoni. The sequence goes on along the minus strand of JAQQZS010000008.1, from coordinate 5,340,360 downwards.
TGGAGTTTAGAAGAATGACTTCATGTCCACTCTTTGCAGTTTCTAGTGTGAATAAATGACTATGTTTGCAATGTGTTTCTGTGATAAAAAAAAAAAAAAAGCATCATTATGCTCTTAACTACTTTGCTGATTGAGATCATGCGGCAATCTCTTCTGAGTACCAGGGTCATGTTGGGAATGTTCATTAACCTTTTAAAGATGTTTTTCTCCTGTCCTTTCTCAGTTTCTAAGCTCATTCTTTCTTCTCATTATAGTATTTCTCAGGGTCTCTGGAGAATAGGTCAAGATACTGGTGAAGGGATTGCTAGTAATGAAGTGTCTTTAAAGGTTGCCTGCATTGCATAAACACCAATTTCTTCTCCAATGTCTGTTTTATTGTTCCCGCCATGGTTTTAAGAACACACACAAATGTTAGTTTAACAAAGTAAGACCTATTTTTAAAGCCTTTGTCAGATTCTTATTCTGATCAGGGGTACGTGATTGGTCAAAAATGCATACCCAAGCAGAGCCAGCAGCAAAAATACAAAAGTCAGTGCTGATACATCGCTACAGCAACCCATTATAAGAGTTTCATACTCAAAGCACCTTTATTCCACACCTCTTAAGCAGTGTTTGTTAAAATGCTCATTTTATCTTCAAACTGAAATGCAAGACAGCAAAGGGCTCAGATGTCTGAATCCATCCATACAAAAAGAAAAGAAACTTTAAATCTGTCTCCCTTGTGCCTTGAACATTGCAAGGTCAGACTGAGCTACGTATATGTCTGTCAGGAGACAACAAAATGTGAAAATATGGTTGCCATATGCTCCAGCTCCTATTTTTTTCGGGTGATGTTCTTTGACCATTGCTGTCAGCTGGTGTGGGGGTTATGGGTATGAGTATTCATTCATATTTGGTTTTGTAGGCAAGTATAATTGTTTTAAAATGAGGTCATTTGAAGGACCACTTCTTGAGCTTAAATCTGGAATTGTTAGCCATGGGCAAGCTTTGTTACCTTGCCTACAGTATTCTCCGTTTGTCTGTTCTCCATTTTGTGGTTGTGGTGGTTGTTTATAAGACCAAAAGTATGTGACATTGGTGAAATCATGACTGAGATTTACACAGATATTGTCTTCCAGCAAGATACATAGAATAGGCTTGCGGAAACCTGACCATAACAACCTTCCCAGAATATTATTCTTCTACTGTTGTATAGGATCATCATTGCATGCCTTAGCATTACAATTTTCTTTATTGAATTTCAGGGGCCAAAACCTGCTCCAGCATGACAATGTCAATTATAAAACATGGTTTGCAAAGATCAGTGTGGAAGAACTGACTCCAGATTAAATCTCACTTAACAGCATTTGGATGAATTTGGATAATGAATTGTGCCCTAGGCTGTTGGGTTTCAGGGTGGAAAGTGACTTGTTTGTGTGGTGCATTCCATGGATGCTTTGTCAGGCTGAGATCTGGGGAATTTGAATTATTTTAATTTAAACAACCTTAAGTTTTTTTCCTGTTAAGCCCCATACAGAACAAGCTGTAATGCACTGGATGTTCGGACACCTTTCTATCATAGCTAGCATTAACTTTTTTCAGCAGTTGGTGCTGCATTGGCTTTTCTGTAGAATTGGACAAGATGGGCTGGCCTTTGCTCCTCACAGGCACAGATGTCCCTTGAGATCTTGTTAGCAGTTTACTTGTATATACTGTAACTGGTAACGTGTACAGTGCTGTTCAGTTAAACTGAATTTACCTTTCAGTTGTGGTTGATTTGTGTAGAGTACATTTTAGGAACAGGTGATGTTCAACATATTATTTAAGGCTAAGTCAATATATAATGCACTATGTTTATAAATCCAATACTGGCTGTTTGTATGAACAGACTTCAGGATTATGGATCAGATGTGAGGACCTAATGGTGACAAGGACGGATAGGATAAAGAATGAGTCCATCAGTGGAACAACACATATTAGATGTTTTGAAGACGAAGTCAGAGAGCCCAGATTGAGGTGGCTTGGACATGTTCAGAGGAGAGATTGTGAGCATATTGGTAGAAGGATGCTAAGGTTGGAACTGCCAGGCAGGAGGTCTGGAGGAAGATCAAAGAGGAGATTTATGGATGCAGTGAGAGAGGACATGAATTTAGTTGATGTTAAAGAAGAGGATGCAGAGGATAGGGTTAGACGCAAAAGTATGTGACATTATGGAAATCATGACTGAGATTTACACAGAGATTGTCCTCCAGCAAGATACATAGAATAGGTTTGAAGAAACCTGACCATAACAACCTTCCCAGAATATTATAGATGATTCACTGTGGCGACACCAGAAAGGGAACAGCCGAAAAACAAATAAGAAGATGTGAGGACCTAATGGAACACGCCAAAAGAAAGAAAAGCCAACAGTAGTCAAGTCTGAGGTTGGTAAGAACTTAACAAGCACTATTTTTAAGTACTATTTACTCTCATGTTCAGACATGCTTTTGGGAAAACTGAAAACCCAGAAGAAAACCCATCTCTCTTTTACTGGGAGGATGTGGGAAATGCTACACAGAATGTAACTTGATTCCAGAGAGCATGAAGTATGAACAATTGATCTCACATTTATAAGGAACTTAACTGAACCGAGATTCTCTTTACAAAGTACCCGTATACTGTAGGAACTGTAGCACTTCACTGGGTACCCAGGTAGTATTATGGTGTGAATAGTACCACAATACTTTGGTGAATACCATTGTACGTTAAGGGCTCCTAAAGTTCATAGGTATCTAATATGGTATATGTGTACATACCAGTATTGAACCATATTAGATATGGTAATTACTGGTTGTGGTGTAATATAGGCAGTACTCTGTTAGATGCTATACCGACACATTTTCACAGCAATAACAGAACCCCTGTTGAAATTAATTAACTGTTCACTCAGCAGTGGGTTCCCAAATCCTTTAAATTAGCAGTTATTAAACCGGTAATCAAGAAACCTGACCTTGACACCTGTCAGCTTTCCAATTACAGGCCAATATCAACCCCCCCACCCCCACCCCCCCTATGATTCTGGAAAAGATAGTATCACAACAGCTATGTTCATATCTACATAGAAATAGCATAAACAAACTGTATCAGTCAGGATTTAAGCCTCATTACAGACAGAAACAGCACTTGTTAAAGTAGTAAATGACCTCCTATTGGCCTCTGATCAGGGCTGCGTCACTATACTTACCTCAGTGCAGCTTTTGACACTATTGATCATAGTATTCTCCTTCACAGATTAGAAAATGTAGTAGGAATAAAGGGAACGGCCCTCTTGTGGCTCAGATCCTATTTGATTGATCGTTATCAATAGATTTAAATGGTGACCTTCATGTTCTCAAGTGGAGTTTGGTGTTCCACTGGGTTCAGTTTTAGGCCCACTGCTTTTTTACATTTACATGCTTCCTCTGGGGAACATATTTCGTAAGCATGGTATTAGTTTTCATTGTTATGCTGATGACACAATTATACGTCTCAGCAAAACCAGATGAGAAAAAACAGTTTACTAAATTTGAGCAATTTGTGCATGGCATGAGAGATTGGATGTTAATTATCTTCCTTCTGCTTAATCCTGATAAGACAGAAGTTCTAGTCATAGGACCACAAGCAGCTAGAAGTAAGCTTTCTGGTCACATTGTAACTTTAGATGGCCTTTCTGTTCTATCAAGTGCAACAGTAAAAGACCTCGGTGTGATTATAGATTCCAGCCTTT
>JAQQZS010000008.1:5255551-5269678 GCA_030068045.1 Platyallabes tihoni | reverse complement strand
TCCGCGTTTGGGTTCACCATCCACGCTACACGGGCTAACTGCTAAGTCTTCTGTGTCATCCCGGTTAGTTCGTGACAATATCCTCCTTTATATATGCATTATTATATATTTTAATCTTCTTAATGGATGAAACATTACATCACTACTACATTACTAATTAATAAGAAAACAGAATACATTATTGGCCAAAGCGTTTGAGGGTCTGGGTTAGTTTCAGAGAGTCAGCCACTGTTGGGTCTGCAAAACAATCTGCAAACCAATCATTTATGTTTATACTGTAGATGTTGTGCTGTGAAAGCACATTGAAACTAAGCTTGGCCACTTTTTTTTTCCAAGTGATAAGAAAAATAAAATATTTTTTTAAGAGATTGAGTATAGGTCATTGATATATTGTAGCATATACAGTATACAGTGCATCTGGAAAGTATTTACTGGGCTTCACTTTTTCCACATTTCAAAATGGATTAAATTCATTGTTTTTCTTAAATTTCTACAATCAATATCCCCATAATTACAATGTGAAAGAAGTTTGAAAATGTATTAAAAATACAAAAATAAAAAAAGTCACATGCACATAAGTATTCACAGCCTTTGCCATGACACTCAAAATTCAGCTCAGGTGCTTCCTGTTTCCACTGATCATCCTTGATATGTTTCTACAACTCGATTGGAGTCCATCTACAGTATGGTAGATTCCATTGATTGGATATAATCTCAAAAGAAACACACTTGTCCATATAAGGTCCCACAGTTAACAGTGCACGTCAGAGTACAAACCAAGCCCTGAAGTCCAAGGAATTATTTGTAGACCTCAGAGACAGGATTGTATCCAGGCACAGATCTCCCTCCATAAATGGACGAAGTTAGGAACCACCAGGGCTTTTCCGGTAGCGGGCCGCCTGGCCAAAGTGAGCAATCGGCAAGGGGGCTTAGTCAGGCAGGTGACCAAGAACCTGATGGTTAGTCTCAAAGAGCTCCAGTGTTTCTCTGTGGAGAGAGGAGAATCTTCCAGAATAAAAAACATCTTGTAGCATTATACTAAAAAAGACTTGAGGCTGTAATTGGTGCCAAAGATGCTTCAAAAAATGTGTTTTTTATGGTCTGAGTCCTTCAGGTGCCTTTTGGCAAAAATCCATGCAAAAATAAATGCACCTGATTGGTGGAGTGCCGCAGAGATAGTTTTTCTTTTGGATTAATTTTTATAGAATGTTTGTAGAATTTTAAGAAAAATAATGAATTTAATCCATTTTGAAATAAGGCTGTAACTGAAAAAGTGAAGCGCTGTGAATACGGACGCACTGTAATTCAGAAGAACCAATACAAACTAATTTAAAGGTCTAATTTGTATTAACCTTTAGCACGTGTTGAGTAACAATAAGTGACATGCATTCCACTCTGAAATCTGCTGGTAGAAAAAAAAAAAAAGAAAAACAAACAAACGTGACCTCCTTATTAACCCCTAATTATATTTGTCACATGCACAACCATACACAGTATGAATTGCTTATATGAAATTTTTTACACTACAAATGAAACAAAAAATACATTTAATTTGTAATAAAAATAAATTCAAATAGTAAATGATGCTATGAAATGAAATATAGGACATAATTTAGAAGAATATGTACAGTAGCAATATAAAAGTATGATTTCTTTTAATGTTAGATTTTTGTGCTTTGTAACTTTGCTAACTTTTCAATAAAAAGCATAATTATCTGCCAACAGGATATAAATATACTTAGTTCTTATACTTAATAAGTGCATACATAATATACCATTTATTGTAATCTTATAATAATAAATAGACAAATTCATTTGACAAAATTCAAGATATTTTTTTTGCATTGGTCCAAATGAGCCCCAACGTTCATTATGTACATGCATTAACAAATAGCACTACACCTGGGCTCAGAAAGCTTCATAATATAGAAGCAACTGTACATAGCTTGATTTACAAAGTAAATAATCAACACAGCAACAAGAAAAACACATGGATACAACAAGAGCGCATTTATATTTAGATTAGGCTTTTATACAGTTACACAAACTAAGAAGGACAGCCAACTGTGTAGTATGTGGTATGCATTGTTTAGTAATATGAACTCTAGACTCATGTATATATTCCTCCTCTGCAGCGATGGGCAAAGTACACAAATCCTGTACTTGAGTAAAAATAAAAATTCCGGGGGTCAAATATTCCTCAAGTAAAAGTAAAAGTCCAATATTCACTTGTGTACCTGAGTACAAGTACAGAAGTATTTACCTTGAAATTTGCCTAAACATTAAAAATCTAAGCCTTATATTAGCTCATAGTGGCCTTTTTTTTATAGAAAATCTGTCTCAGTCTCTCTTTCTCGCTCTCTCTCCTTTTTCGATTATGGATGTGCTCCTCGCAGGAAATGCAAGTCATGCAATTACGCCCAATAGTCAGCAGATGGCTTCCAGCTTCAAATACTGCACACAGATGTGGTTAGGTAATTCAACGCCATGCAGAAATATACGCAGTTAAAAAGAGTGTAGATATTTGCTCTACTTTTGATCAGAGAAAAGTAAAAAGTATCCTCTAATAAAACTACTCAAGTAAAGTATAGATACGTGAAATATGTACTTAAGTACAGTATGTACTCACTCACCTCCCATCTATCTGTCTAATTCTGTGAGCTGTACATTTTAGCTGGAATTTCTGCTCTAACACACCTTTCAAGTCAGCACTTAGTGGACAGATTCCTAATGAGGTTAAATGAGAGCATTAGAGACGAGAAAACATTAAGGGCCAGGACTGAAAAGAACTGCTCTAAGGGGGAAAAAAGCACAATTTGGATTATGGATGATGCTATTTGGACCTGGAGATTTGAGTGTGCCAGAGAGAGACACACACTAATTAAAGTAGACATAAATGATGAAGGAATGGCCAAACCTCTCAGAAAGTAAAATGTGGAAAGGAAACTACATTCAACAACAAAAACAACAACAGAAGTGAAATGCACATGTACTGTACTTCCAGTCAAAAATACAGAGAAGACCACAGGCAAAAAGGAAGGCTATATATTTTATTGGAACCAGTTACCGTGGACAATGATTTACAAGGTTGGCCTAAAATCTTTCCAGATCCATTTCACAGCAATTCACACATACTGTTCGACATGCCTTGTCAGTCTCACAAGGTCATGGATGAGAATCACACAAGTGTTTAAATGTCAGGAACATTTCTACCCTTCAATAGAACTGATATAAGTGGTAAAAACATCCAGTTGCCCTGCGCAATTTTATTCTGACATCTAACATACTGTTAGACTATTTAATTAAATTAAACTTTCTTTGTATAGCTCCTTCAACAGTGGACATACAGTTACAAAGAAGCTTTACAGACTTACAACATCTTCACCATGGATCACGGCCAATGGGAGTATCGGGTCCTTCCCTTTAGTCTCAATGGAGCCCCAGCTACAGTCCAGCAGCTTATGGACATCGTCTTAAAGTCCCATCGCCCTTACATTGCTGCATATCTTGATGATGTTGTGTAACAATATCAACAATCATTGTTACTGTGCATATTTTTGTCAGTGTAATTATCGTACAGTAACTGGGGTATCAGATCGGCTGTGGCTAAAGCCGCAACAGAAGAAAGTGGAGACTGTCCGATCTTACCCTTGCCCAATGACAAAAACACAGGTATGTGCCTTTTTGGGGTTTGCTAACCATTTCAAACGTTTTGTGCCTTTTTTCTCCTCTGCAGCAATCCCCAAATAACCAGGATTAATAATGGGAATAGGAATATTAATAGGAGTAATAATTACTCTTTATACAGGACTTCTCTGTGGCTTCTTGTTCTCTGTGATTCATAGGCCCAGTGCACAACACAGGAACACAGATTCCCTCTCACGACACCACTTTCTGTACTCGCCAACAGGGAGAGGTGCTGGGACGGCGGGCTCCTCAGTGCAGATGCTTCTTGCAAACACACACAATGTACGATGCACCGGTGGCAGAGTGCACCTAACATGAGGCCAGGCCAACAGGGCCAGACTCGAGTGCTGTCCGAGTCCCACGCTCTGCTGTCTCTGCATACAACTTGCTCAGAGCCGCTGGTCTCACCTGATCTGTACAAACCTGTGAGCCTCTGAGGACACCATGCCTGCTGAACCCACAAAATCGCAACATTTCCCCAAGACGACTATGAAGCTGTGCTTTTGTTGCATGTAGCATTTTCATAAAGAATCACATATTTGCGACTTAAATTAAGCTTACATTAAAGAACTCTTTGACATTGACACCTGCTTTCCGTGTGTTCCATCCGTGTGCCAGACCTGTTACAGTTTGTTAAGCCACACAGTGACCTACAGATCATTCAAGCAGAAACAAACATCTACAGTAACTTAAGGCATGACCCAGTGAGAAACAGGTGCATATGATGAAAGATGATCAGGCCAGTGATTAGTATACTGGTGAGGCTGAATGCTGAGGTGTTGGAACTGAAAAGAGGGGAAATGATTTTGCTGCTGAGGTTGTTACATAAACGACCAATTGTTATTTTGGCCTTTGCAGCCTGTCGCAGGAAAACATTTATTCTTGTTTCATTTTTAAAATGATAATTTTACTTTTTATTTCAATAATTCAACGTTAAATGTTAATGTTGGTAGTATGCTTTGCCTTACAAAAGATAGAGTATGACATTCAAAGAAATTTAGAGATTCATAACACTTATTTGCATTATTAAAGAAAGACTAGATTAGCATTTCCTGAAGGAAGTATTAACATAGGCACAGTTGGTAGCGCCAGATGGGATGGTTTGCATATTTGAGAAACTGCTGATCTCCCTGGGATTTTCACACAGTCTGGGGAGTTTTACATGCAGCAGTTTAGCGTGCAGAACACCTTCTTGATTAAAAGAGGATGAGAGGAGAATGACGAGTCGGGTTGCTGAAAGGAAGTCTATCCTGACTCAAACAACCAATCTTAAGAATTGTAGTGGTGCAGCGTAAAGTGCTCGCCCTCTCATCCTGAGATCGCGAGTTCGATTCCTGGGGGATGCTGTAACCTCTCACAGCCGGAGGTCTAGAGAGAGCTGATTGATCAGGGGCGTCTGTGAGCTCGCGCAAGTGGAAAAAGCAGATAGCGCTGTCCTCCGAGTGTGTTACTCCGCCCCCAACGGTCCATGAGTGAGCAGTTCGAAAAGATGCGGTCGGCTGGCGTCATGCGGTTCGGAGGAAACACGTGATAGTCTTCGGCCCTCCCGACTGAGTGGTAGTAGTAGCCTTAATGTGGGAGCCCCCTAGTGACAGGGAGGAATTTGATATGACTAAATTAGGGAGAAAATCCCCCCAAAAAAGAATTGTAGTGAGAAAATCCCAAAGAATTGTAGTGAGAAAATTCCACAAAAAAAAAGAATTGTCATGAGAAAATCCCAAAGAATTGTTGTGAGAAAAAAAAATAAAAAAATAAAAAAACCTTTTTCCATGTATCCAAAATTATGAAGATGAATCATCTGATCAAGACCTTTAAATTGAGCCACACTGGATGAGGTTACTGATGTAACAATTACATTTTTAATTAGATTTGGGACCAGCGCTATGGGCATGCTGCATTTACTAGAAAGTGAAACTGTTGGCTTTCCAGTTGACAGCCAAGAAGCCTACTATTGAGCCACCAATGCTCTCTAAAAAGTAATGTGAAATACAGTATATAAGAATAATGCATATGTCCTGGTATTTCTTCCGCTTCCTGATAGAAATAGAAAGGAAATGAAGGCAAGATGGATATATGGATACATGGACACGACCTCCCCAGTATTTGGATATGCTGATGATCATGATTTCCTGATGGTGACATTGTGACTGCCAAGAATTTTAGGATTTTATGAACTGTGGAGTTACTTTAAATTGAACTCTTCATTTAAGGGCACTTTACGCAGTAGCAGTAAAGCAGATGGATATTTGGCTTATGGTCCTTAAAGCATCACTGGTGACATGGCTGGGAGAGCAGAGGAGTGTACACATAAACAAATAAGGTGTCTTAGGATCTCTCAGAGAATCTTCAACAATGCCAGTGATTTTCCCATATTGTGTGTGTGTGTGTGTGTGTGGGTGTGTCCTTAAGAAACAATATATGTAACCACTACCCACCATTCTACCTTCAATCCAGAGTTTCTGGTAAGACTTCTGTGAAAACACTGACCCTCTCCTGATATTTAATAATCTCTCACTGCCCCCAAAACTTCATACACTGACCATATGTCTTAGTAGGTGTAGGAGGTCTCCAGTATGTGGGAAGATAGTTGTCAAAGATTGCTTTAATCTCATTCACATTCATTGTTGGTGATATTGTATTGCTTTCTCCCACCTCAGAATCATTAGTGCAAATCAATTGCAATGGAGTTGTGTATCTTTAATCTGTTAATATTGATTTTTAAATGTAGGCTGTAAATGTAGCCATTAATGCCAGTGTGAGCCTTTTCAACAGAAAAAAGCAAGAGTCAAGAAAGGCGCAAAAGACTTTAAGAAAAAAAAAAACAAAAAACTTGATAATCTCATAATTAGCCAAACAATGATGACATACTGTAATGATACCAAACACATGGCAGAAATAAATACACAAGGTTTTGGCACAGCTATAAATGGGTGATTTAGATAATAACTAATAAAGATGTTCTGAGAAATACTTCTTCGGGTTTTTTTTTTTTTTATCTTTTTTAATTCTGGACTCATCTTCAAATCCAGTCGCTGTACCTGGGCAGATTCTGAGAAATGTGTTTTGTTTATCCAGCCAGACAATAATCTATGAATCATTCAAAACATCTAAATTAAGGCATGACCAGTGAGAAATGAGTGCAGATGATGCAACGAGATATTATAAGCTACTGTGACAAGGGTTATGTCTAGACAAATGGGTCTCAGAGTGACTCAGAACAGCAGGTACTGCATTGTGGGATGTTCCTGATCTGCTGTTGTCAGGACCTTCCTAAAGTGGCTTAAAAAAAGGAAAAAAAACTGTGAACCATTGGGAGGGTCATGGGTACTCAAGGCTCACTCAGGCACATGGGGTGCGAATGTTGGCTTGTGTAATCCGATTCAATAGAAGAGCTACTGTAGTTCCAATTGATGAAAGTGTTGATGCTGGTTCCCAAAGAAAGGCTTCAGAACGCAGAGTGCAACAGTACGTTGGTGGCAAAAGAGAGGACCTACTCAATATTAGGCAGGTTATCATAATGTCATGGCTGGTATTAACATAGGCAAAGCGTTATACAGCATACGACTTTCACCTGTCCTATGAAGTGTGTGAGTGTTCAGATAATATCAACAGTCATAAATATTTATTATGTATGAGTATTGCCAATCCAGAACAACAATTTCCTGCTTCATTTATTTCACTCTGTCTCATGCTCACTTCTCTTTAAATTTTAATACGCCAGCACTCAGATGCAAAGTTAGTTTCTGAACACACATCCAAAATCTGGATTGTGTTTTGTGATATTTCACTGAAACACACCATAATAAAGTTTGGAGTTTCCTCCCACAGTCCAAATATATACATAGTAGGCTAATTGGCAATAACAAATTGTGTGAGTGAGTGAGTGAGTGTGCTTGTGCCTTGCAAGCAGTTGGTACCCTATGAACAGTGTGCCACACCTAGTGCCCTGAGTACCCTAGAATAGATTCCAGCCCCCCCCCCCCCTGCCCTGACACATGACCCAGAACAGAATAAGCAGCATAGAGAATGAGATTGTGAGTGTTACAAATGCGACACTGTCTCATAAAATAGATCGGGTTCTCCAGTTTTCTCGGGTTCTCCAGTTTCCTCTCACAGTTTAAAGACATGCAAATTAGACACGATGCTGAGTATATTTTGTATGGCTTTCAAAGTACTCAAAATTAAAATTCTAAATTTATTTGTCACATACACAACAATAAGCAATATGATAAGCACTGAAATGCTTATACACATGTCTGTGACCTAAAATAGAAAGATTTTGCTGCAATGAAAATATTGCACAAGAGAATTAAAGTAAAGATCGAATTTCCAATAAAATAAAAAAATATATCCTGGAAATTTACAAAAATTACAGAATAAAATAATATTTAAAAGGAAGTATATAAATTACACAACAGTATAATGTACAAAATGTAAGAGTAAACTGTAAGAAATAAAAATGTAAATATATATACATATAGTAAGTGTAAAAATATGGTGTGTGGGTCTGATTGAAACATGCAGTATGTAATGATACAGTACGTATACAGCAGCATCCATTGTTCATGCCCCAAAGTGCAAGTTAGTCCTCATTTTATGTGTAAATGAGCAGTGCGCAGACAATAACAAGAAATGCGCAAATGTGTACTTCGCACTCACCGATAAAAAATTCAGCATGTGAGAGAATTCAAAGATCTAAAAAAGCTAAAGGGAGGTGGAAAAGTAGGAACAATGCAAAAACCACAAAAAAAGAAAGAAAAAGAATCTAATGTATGCAATCAAGCTCTATTGAGCTAAAATCACTGTCCATTACGTTGTACGATATCTAGCACTATGTATGATTCACTAGTTTAAAGTTCTCGATTTTCCGCTGAGATGAACTGTGCAGCTTTAAAAAGCTTCTTTCAGAACCTATTGTGAAAAGTAGAGAAGTCACAGAACACAATTTGAGCTTCATATTCTTAAAAGCTTTAAGCAGAGTTACAGAAAATCCCAAAGCCTCAGTCCACTCAATGTTTTTTTTTTTTTGTGAGAAAGCACGATTTTATGTTAAATGTCCATATAAAAAACACCTTTTCTTCTAACACATCCTCTTCCCACTCATTCTCTTACTTTTTTTTCCCCCCTGAATCTTATAGCAGCCTTGTTTGTAAGAAAGATGCTATATTCTAACTTTCTTATTTAATGAAATGGGTATTACTGTATATCGTATCAGAATGAATTTATATGCTAACCGTGAAAAATACATGATTATTTAAAATATGTTCGACTATGTGCAGATTCCTTGTTATTTTTGTCTTTTGATGAGGACATAAGACTCTGACTTCCTCTTTGTTTGAAAGCTATCTCTTTAATGTCTGCGCGATTTATTGCATTGAGACAAGCAAAATTGCCTCTCTGTTCTCATCTTTTATTCTCAAGACCCAAGTTAGGACTTTCCTGGCCTGTTATACATTGTAAAGGCTTCTTTAGATGAAGGATAAAACCACACTATTGTTGTTTAAGACAGAATGGCTTATTTTCTTGAGCAAGTTTCCGGAGTAGTTACTTCAAGGGCAGAAGCAGGAGCTGCTGTACTGTAGCATCTGTACGGATTATATCGGCACTGGGGCAAGAAGCCAAAGTGATTAAAAATAAATTAATTGAAGCTTCATATGAAGTGTGAAATTAGATTCCAATCACTAAGGAAAAAAAACAACTAAGTTTTATGCAACCATAGGTTAAAAGGTTCCTTTTACAGTAATACAATTTGAAAGTTCTTAAATGGGTGAATGCAATTCTTCACAGCTAAATAGGATATGCACTATGAGCAAATGAGAGTGATAGTTACTTTTGTGTCTTTAGGACAGTGCAGTGGTGGCTCATTGGGGGTTGAGGGTTTTGGATGCTGATTGGAGGATTGGGGGTTTGAGCCCCTCCACCATTGGGTTGCCATTGTTAGTCCCTTAATACCAAGTCACTATATGCAGGGCATCTAAGTGCTGGTCCCAAGCCTGTAGAAATGGGTGGGATGCAGCAGGCAGGGCATCCAGTGTGCCAGTACCTTGTGAACCAAATTATTCCATTTGGTGATCCTGAGTAAGGGGAAAAGGGAAAAGGGGGGAAATAGTAAAAAGTAGCAATTGTGGTTGAATTTCTTGAAAACTTGTATAAATGATGTACACGGCTTGGCCCAAAAAGAAAGTCACACCTTCTATTATTATTAATTTTGGTTACAGCCATGGCATTGTTTTGATTAGCTTATGCCCACATTTATGTCCGTAAAGGGTCATATTAATTTATTAACTTGATTAACAAGATCTTGTATTGGTGATAAAAGAGTCGGATCACTGCATAATGCCTTCTCTAGCACATCCCAATGTTTCTCAATAGGGTTAAGGTCTGGATCCTGAGGTGGTGAAAATTATCTCTCATGCTCTTTCAACCACCCTTTCAGAAATTGAGCCTAATTAATCATGACATTGTCATTTTGGAATATGCCCATGCCATTAGGAAAGAAAAACTCCTTCATGGGGGAAAAAAAGGTTATTCAGTACATTTCGATTGTAAGTTGACTTCATTTTTTGCTGCCCCCACAGGATTGTACCATACTGTAGGCGCTAGGCATGATGGGTGCATCACTTCATCCACCTCACTTCTTACCCTAAGAAACCCATTACTCAGTGATGGTTCACCACTATCCTTCCAGTTTTTAAAAATGTTGGCCAGTGTTGGCCAATTCGTAACCACATTTTAGCAATTTTAGCAATCACCTTTTCTGTGCTTGATGCAGGCCAATAAGTTGACCCTTCTGAAACAGACCTTCATACATCTACCAGTACATATGATCCCCATGGCCTTATACCTGCATTTGTAATTTATTGTAAACGTTGCACTTTTATACTTCAGGTTAGATCCTAACTGAATTTTCATTTGCTTGGTACATGTACTGTACACAAGGACAATAAACCTTTATCTAAACAAATCTAAATTTGCAAAAGCAATGGACTGGCATTCAATTTAGGGTGTGTTTACTCCTCACTCCAAGTGTTCCTGGTTTAGGCTCCAAATCTATTGACCAGGACAAACTGTTCACTAGAGGTGAATAAGAATCATAAATCATGCACCCCACTGATAACATTCCTAATGCCCCAAAAATAAAGATGTAACAGAGAGACCTCAATTCACCTTTACCATATATCTTAAGGGCTCTCCTATTTTTCTTTTATCCGCTCTAGTAAAATAACCATCATCTCATCCTTCCTTCTGCCTCATTCACACAGTCCTCTCTTAATCTCCTTTCCTGCTGTCAATCTGTTCATCATGGTGGGTTTCTACATCAATTGATTATACTGTAGTGGAGGGCAGGCCTCACACTGGAGAGAATGATGGCTTTCTCTTAAAGGTGTCGGATCGTCTTTTATCCGGCACAATAACGGTGTTGCTACTGTATTATTAGACCAGCATCAACTTGTTCACTAATTTAAGCAACAACTACTCTTGCTCGGACTACTTTGGCCAGCCTTCACTCCCCACGTGTATCAATGATCCCTGGCCACCCATGAACCTCTTGCCTGTTCTTCATTTACTTTTCTTGAACCACATTTTGCTATGTCCTGACCACAGTGGACCAGGGACATCCCACAGCAACTGCGTTTTTAGAGATGCCCTGACCCAGACATCACAATTTTGCCCTTTTAAAAGTCACTGAAATCCTTGCATTTGCCCATTTTTTTCTGCTCTCAACAAATCAGCGGTTAGGGACAAGATGAGAGAGAGAGACATCATATTAAACCCTAAGTATAATATATATATTATATAAAAATAAATGAAGCTATAACAGAGGTGCCTAGTCATGTTAGAACTGGCGTACTTCCAATAAAGAACTCTTAATGCTTTAGAGCAATTCAGAACTTAAGAGG
Source organism: Platyallabes tihoni (assembly GCA_030068045.1). Taxonomy (NCBI): domain Eukaryota; kingdom Metazoa; phylum Chordata; class Actinopteri; order Siluriformes; family Clariidae; genus Platyallabes; species Platyallabes tihoni. The sequence continues at coordinate 5,258,090 of JAQQZS010000008.1, read as the reverse complement.
TGAAGCTCTTATACTGTAGCTGCAAAGGGTGGGCCTCCATAATATTAAACTATATGAATTACGAATTGGATGTTACTTGAGTTCATGTACATTTGAAGGCAGGCGAGTGAATACTTTTGGCAATATAGTGTATAGAGATTAAGCGAAATTAGAAAGGTGAGTGAGAGACAGGACATAAAGAGAGCTAATTAAGCGACTCGCTCACTATGTACTGTAGACTCACTCACATTAGTACGTCACTCATGAAGAACAGTGGCTTCCATGTGTAACATTTATTTATTTCATGTGCTAGAATACACAGTATGCATGATTAACAAACAGTGACACACATGAAAGCAGGTCAGCAGGAGAAAGCTTGTACTTTTTGCTGCACGAAAATAAAAGGGTCAAACTAAATATGGACAACGTGATGGAATGAATATGATTCAGACCGCTAATGGACATATAAATCAGACGTGGACAGAGAGAAAAAGAATGGGTAAGAAATGCTAATAAGCGGAGGCCCAGAGGTGATACATTTCCTGATAAAACAGATAGCCACTCTATGAATCGTTAAATCAGTAACCACAGGGAGCTTGTGCACTGTAAAGCCTTTTCAATAGCATTGACAGATCACCTCCAGAGAGACTTAAAACTGTAGATTGAAAAGTAATGTGACCTCACCCTCGGGATACCTTTCATTAAACAGGTTTACAGTTGAAGATGAATGTTCTGGAAATCAGTATCATATAATAATCGGACAGACACATAGGATCAGCATCAGTATCAGTACATTTCTACTGTTGTGTAATGACATGTTCATGTGTGACAATATCAGTTTGACGTGTTTCTCTGTGTTATTTCCTGAAGGTTTAAGCATTAAGGCCAACAAATCAATTGGTTAAGTACAGGCGAAATCCGAGGATAATGACTGCGTGACCCAAGAGACCATTGGTAGCTCAGTTTCTAACAAGTTCTAAACCCTAAAGAGATTTCCATTATCCTCTCTGTGTTAGCATTTGACCCACTGCAGGCAAATCTTCTAACTATTAATTAACTGGCAATTAGTCATGTGCTTGATTGGACATCATGTGCCATTAAATGTCAAGTGCTTACTCTTGAGCAAAAAGCAATCAATGAGTCAGTTTAAACTGCGCTTAACTACTCTTGGAAATTTGCTATACAACATTTAGTTCTGACAGAATATTCTGATTAGACGAGAGGCTTTCCATGAGTGGTGATAATAGACAGTAACAGCACAGGGACATGTAACTATATGTATCAGTCTGTCACGGGTATTCTTATAACGGTTAATTACACTAACTGTCAGTCACAGCATGAGTGAAAGTAGTTTAGTATTCAGGTGTATTGATAAGAAAACCGCTACCTGGCAAAACCCACATAAGCACACTTTTATCGTTTAACACTTAATTTTATGTCATTTATATAACACTTTGTCTACTTAATAATTGCTCTAAAAATCATTCTGAATTGCCTTTGTGTTGTTTTATTCACGCCTTAGGTGAGCTACGTACAATGCTAATCAGCTTCTAACACAGAAGAGGCAGAATTCCAAAACGATCTGTAACCCCTAATCAAGGTCCCTACTTGGTGTGTGGAACAATGGATTGAACATCCTAGTGCATTAGCTATCCATTTAATACTATTTGAAATTCATGGCATCCCAGAACCCGAAGTTAGCTGATATTCTAATGTGAGATATGTGAAAATACAGTATTGTTCACCACCTTCATGGTCCATTCTCCTCACTGCAACATACAGTATGTGCTGGTGGAGAAAAATAACTGGTTAAGTAAACAAACAATTCATAATCTGTTAACAATAATTGCTGTTTTTGGAAATTTTCTATAAAAGAAATATCACACAGAGTGCTGTTGTGCTGGATATTGTCACAGCACTCCCTCTCATGTAATATTGCTTCATTAATTATTTAGTTACGTAAGTCAACTTTGTTCAAAAATATTTTATGTTCAAAAAACATAGAGTAATTTCTGAAACTGGACATATATGTCAGATAAAAAAAAATGTGTTAGTATTAATTAGTGTTCATTTACAACACTTTTGTCATTTCAGTTATTTTAATGATTTTAATCTCTGCCCTTTTTTTGATTACCATTACCATATTATATTTAATATAACATGTATTCCCAGTTATAGCATATTTTTAAAGCTTTGTGTTTAATGAAGTGAAACTTTTGGATCTACACCCACAGAAATATTCTAAATGGTAGTTAGGGTGACCAAATTAGACCAAATGTTCACTGTCACCCACTCACACACTAATTGTCTATACTGCTTTATCCTGTATACAGGGTCACGGGGGGGCTAGAGCCTATTCCTGGAGACTTAGGGCATGAGGCAGGGTACAGCCTGGAGGGGGTGCCAATCCATCACAGGGCAGACACATATACACACTCACACACTAGGGGCAATTTACTGTAGAAATGCCAAATAGCCTATGTGGAGAACATGAAAACGCCATGCACACAGACCCAAAGCGGGAATCGAACCTGGAACCTTTTTTTTTTTTTTTTTTTGG
>JAQQZS010000008.1:5237144-5250403 GCA_030068045.1 Platyallabes tihoni | reverse complement strand
TTCCCCCCCCCCCCCGCCCCCCCCCCCCGGCACCCCCCGGAGCCTCGCTCAGACGTCTGGCGCGTGTCTGAGTGGGTCAGACTGCTGTCTGCTGCCCTCATTAATGCTCCTCACACTCCCCTGCACCCCTCTTCAGTCATTCCCTTGTTCTCGCCGCTGCTATAGTCTGTTTCATCCCCTCGTCCATGTCTTGGCCTCGCTTTTGTCTTTTGTCTCCTTTTTCTTTTGCATGCTTTCATCTCTCCCCGAATCCACGTCATAGTCCAGACTCGTGCTACGTCTGGCACACACGCACGCACGCATCACCTCGTATGCAAAAATCATGGCACCCAAACAAGTAGTCTACAATCTCTTTCTCTCTGTCTGTCTGTCTCTCTGTGTGTGTGTGTGCGTGTGTGTGGGAAGAATATTATTTGCTGGATTCTCAGACGGAGCTTATCACTCACATGGCTTAGTGATATTACAGATTTTTCCTTCCTCTGTTATTTTTTTTTCCTCTCAGACACACACAAAAAGAAAGAGTTAGTTTAGTTTTTTTTCCTTTCTCCTGTCTGCTCTGATACCGCCGTCTCGTGTCATCGATGCAAGGATGGGATTTCCTTGTTCCGAACGTGGGAAAAAACACACGCTGACAGTCTGCCTCTTTTTTTATTTTTATTTTTTTTTTTTAATCGAGACATCACGTCTAAAGATACGACGATCTGTTATATTTAGATGTCGAAGCAATCGTACAGGGACACACAGTGACCCAGACATAATACGAGGAAAGTATGCGCACTGTCTGCGGGACGCCGCACTCTGTCTCTCTCTCTCTCTCTCGACTGCAGCGCGTCTCCGATTGGCTCCAATCATTTCGGATCGCTGGTCGATGTTTTCAGCCCCAGACAGCCTTATCGCTCTCATTACAGCCTGTTTCGACTTCGCAGAACAGAACAGGAAGATATCGAATCTTAGAAGGAGGCGAAGCAGCCCGCACCGAGGGCTTCTCTCACTGGTTTGGAGGTTAAGTGAGCGAGACCGGGTGGTGCGTCGGAAAGAAAAGAATGCTGTTCGAGTGAAGATTCGGACTCAAATTAATTGACGTTAATAATATTATTATTATTAATAATAATAAAAAACACTCTTGGATATAAAGCTGGCAGTTTTTTCCCCATATGAAGCCGATAAACACCTACAGCACACACACACACACACACACACACACACACACCATGCTGGTTTGACATGACAGTAATGTCTCGAAATAGAGAATGAGAGAGTTTTGTGTGTGTGTGAGCAGCAGGAATGGTTTAACAGACGGTGCTAAAGAGAAAGACGGAGGGAGTGAGAGATGGAGATAGAAACCAGAAAGAGAGAGAGGGAGGGAGAGATGGATCTCCAGCCAAAGCAAGAGAGACAGATGGTGACGGAAGGATTGAGAGACAGATGAATGAATGGATGAATGAAGGACCGAGGGAGAGACAGACCGACAGAAGGAGATGGAGAGAGAGATACAGAGAAAGAGAGAGAGAGAGCAATAGACAAGCAGTTGGAGAGCAAGAAAGTGAGACGGAGCGAAAGACAGATAGAGAGAGAGAAAGTGATAGATGGAGAGAGGGAGACGAATGGGGAGTGAAAGAGACAGGCAGAGATGGATGGATAAGCGGACGGATTGAGAGAGATGGACAGGGATGAATATCGCAACAGGAGACAGACAGACAGAGAGAGAGAGGTAGACAGAGACGTAGACAGCGCAAGCGTTTTTATCGTTGTACTGCAACAGAACAGACAGCTGGTGGACGAGAGAGAATTTCAGGCTTCAACCAAACAGGAAGTGCAGGAATGAGACTCATCCTGTCTGTGTGTATGTCTGTGTGTATGTCTGTGTGTATGTCTGTGTGTGTGTCTGTGTGTGTCTGTGTGTGTCTGTGTGTGTCTGTCTGTGTCTGTCTGTGTCTGTCTGTGTGTGTCTGTGTGTGTCTGTGTGTGTCTGTGTGTGTCTGTGTGTGTGTGTGTGTGTGTGTGTGTGTATATGGCCTGGGGTTTAAATATCAGACCTGATGATGCATCAAAAAAAGAAGCACTGCTGAATATTTGTGTGTGAAAGTGGTAGTTGTGTGTGACGTCACTTCTGCTGTATTATTGAATGAACGTGAAATGCGACGTAGGATTAAAGGTGCGGTCAGCGATTTTGGTCGACGTTTACAAAAACCCCAAAAGTCCCGCCTTCAGGCGTCCGAGTGGCGCAGTGGTAAAGTGCTCGCCCTATCATCCGGGGATCGCTGGTTCGAACCCCGGGTGATGCTGTTTTCCTCTCAGAGCCGGAGGTCTAGAGAGAGCTGATTGGCCGAGCTCTCTCAGGGGGGAGGGATGAGATGTACTTCGTGCTCCCACATTAATCACAGCTCTACAGCCAATCAGGGGCGCCTGTGAGCTCGCGCAAGGGTAAGGAGTGGATAGCGCTGTCCTCCGAGTGTGTTACGCCGCCCCCAACGGTGTGTGAGCGAGCAGTTTGAAAAGATGCGGTCGGCTGGCGTCACCTGGTTTGGAGGAAACATGTGATAGTCTTCGGCCCTCCCGACTGAGTGGTAGTAGTATTGTGTATATATGTGGAGCCCCCTAGTGACGGGGAGGAATTGGACACGACTAAATCAGGGAGAAAATCGGGAAAAAGTCCAAAAAAAAAAAAAAAAGTCCCGCCTTCCGAATCACATGCCCAGGTTAGAACATTTGATTGACAGGTAAGCAGGAAGCCACGCCCCCTTTGGGGGAAAAAATCCTGATTAACTCGACGAATTGTGGCTTCCTCTGAAAATCTGGTCATTTTTTTTCAAGCAGTGCAGAAATCCAAGTGTCAAAATCGTTGCCTCATTGTTTGTGTTTGTGTGTGTGTGTGTGTGTGTGTGTGTGTTTTCATTAGCATCATCTCGAACGTCTCGTGTGGTGACGGTGCCCGTTCTTGTCCGAGCCGTACTTTAATTAGAACGCGGCGATGAGGTCATTTCCATGAAGCTCACGGTCGAGGATTACACCAGACTGGATTGCATCAGCGTGTCTGAGCGAAACAAGGCAACACGAGCGTTACCACACGATCACCTCCGGACTAAAATGTAATTCACGGAAAACTCAGATGAGGAAAAATCCACACGATGTATTGAGTCACACCCCAGGCTATGGCGGCTAAATATAGACAGAACGTATTTATGAAACAAGACGCCGTCACGAGATACGCCTTAATAAAATGTCTTCTGTTCGAAATGATGGGATGTTACAGACGTTTTGTAATGTTATTACAAACTTAGAGATTTTTTTTGTTTTTTTTATAAGTCCAACTGAGGTGTGTCTTGCTGTAGCTCTTCAGTCGCGAACCAGATTCATAGTTAATTTCTTTGCACGTTTGCCATGGGGCGTTCAAGTCAAACCGGGACTTTTGATTGCACACAGTTATGAAAGTATAAACTTTCTTTATTACTCTATATAATCCCCGTCACACTAATACACTTATCCCAGCCTGCTTCACATTTGAAACACCGGCCTCCAAAGAACTCCTTTAATATCCCCGAACATGTGGGAATGGCTCATAAATATTATGTTCGCTAGGCATCTGATGAGCTTTTTTTTTTCTTTTTTCTTTTTCTTTTGATGAGCAGAGTTGGTGAAGCTGAAATGTCGACTGCTGAAAGATTGTAGTTCAGTCTAGCGTTGTGAAATCCTCAAACTCTCTGGAGTCTTTCCTAACATAGCACTGTCTGCACGCTGTCTGTTCCGTGTGTGTGTGTGTCCTAGGGATTTGTGATGATACTATGGACGGACCTAACGAAGCCAGGGCACAGCACGATGAAACGTTAGCTCCCCGGAGGTTGGCATGAGGTTGCAGCGTATACTGTAGCTTTCCGCTTGTAATTCAGGCACATTAGGTGTCTGGTGTAAAGCGGGAAAGCCGGGACTTTCCTCAAGACCGCGCGTGAGAAGCGAGAAGGCATGTAGAGTGTGAGACACGGGCGTGGAAGGTGGACGGCTCAAAGACGCACAGATGAAACTTTCCCAGGAACTGATGGCTCTATCTGTACTTAGCGTTAATGCGATTTAATTAGAAAATTATTTCATTCGGAAATCGTTGTACAAGTCCAAACTTGGCGCGCTCGAAGCTGTACTGTAATGCGACTGTAAGTGTTCGTTCAGAGTCGGGGATTTCAGGCAGCACAGCGTCGACAACACGAAAAGAAAATGTTTAAACGGGGTGTGTTTTGTTGTGTTTGCATTTTTTTTTTTTCATTTTTTTGGTCCCTCTTTATTGTTGTACCTGCAGGTAACAACTTGTGCAGGGACTCTGTAAAGGTGTGCGCTTTACATTAACTTATAAATAGTGTGTAAAAAATGTACACAGTATATTTTCTCTAAGGTAATGTTTCATGTAGTGTTTGAGCGCTTTGTAACAAAAGGTCAAAGGTCACCTGTTGTCGAGGTGAAAAATCCATTTTCACGGATTTATTTATTGATTTAAACATTATAACGTAAGTGAGAACAGGAGCTACTTGCTACTCGTTACTTGAATTTTCAGTTAAGCAACGCTACACTCGAGGTTTTACATATCAGCTCTGTTAATCTACTAAAATGTACAATCCCTTGTTCCCCACACCAAGTAGTGACCCTGATCAGGGGTTACAGAGGGATTTGGGATTCAGCCTTGTTTTATGAGCCTGTTAGCCTTGCAACTAACGCCACAGCCGAAAATAAATCAACACAGGGCGTAACTGTGACTGGGTGTAAATGTGGGTTTTGGCAGGCAGCTGCTCTCCTTGAGTGATTACGATATCTCAGTGGTGTTCCCAGTCTGTTATCATCATTCGTGGAATTCCTCTCGTCCAATCAGAGGACTCCGTCGTATACTAACATTTTAATTGACGATAAAAAGCATGGCGTGTCCTGTTTAAAAACATTTTTTTTGTATCTTTAATATAAAATTTGTTCATAAATAAGAAATTGTTAGTATTCAAACTGGTGTAGTATTTGAGAAAATAAAGCACTTTGGAATGTTGAGGATTAGGAAAATATTTCTTTTAATTTATTTCTTACTTATAGAGCCTGCAACCTTAGTTACAAAGATAAGCTGTTGTTATTCTATTATCGGAGTCCGTGTATTTTTCTTCTTGTTAGGTTTTTCGCATCACGCCTCCACATTTGCGTTTGTTTTCTTAAATAAGTGCGGTATAACGTCCCTGTTTTTTATTTTTTTTTCCCACTTTAGGACTCGCAGGATCCACCCATGGATCTGACACATTTATAAAATGATAATTAGCTTTTTATCTTCTTAGCACTTCTTAGCACACGATTGGAGTCTCTCTCTCTCTCTCTCTCTCTCTCTCTCTCTCTAGAGCTGGGTGTGAGACGTAAATGTCAGGGGCGGGAATCAAAGCCGGTTAATTACGGTCAGCTGTGTGTAGCTACGAGGCAGAGCCGTGCTAAGAAACACACACTCTGACGATTCATTAACTACATCTAAACACACACTGGTTTAGTTGTCGCATTGGCGCAACCAAATGTTTTTATTGACTTTTAATGTATTACATATATTTACATTCTGTATGCGCTGGTTTATACAACCGCGCTGTTGCATTCCCCATCCTGATTCGTCAAAAGGTGTTTCATCAATGCACTTGTTTTTTTTTAAATACTTTAATAAAAATAAAAAATGGAGTGGACTGAAGGAAGGAGTCTCCAGTACCAGCAGGATTTCTCAGTTTCCCAGGAATTTGCTCTTTCTGGTTCCTTAGTAACATGACAAGCTGCATTGCCCCGCCCCCCTCTTTAACTTTGAGAAAGAGAGAGAGGTGCGAAGATGTAAGGGAAATTGTAACGATGTACAGATAAAAGTATTAGAGCATTCTTTTTTAAAATTTATTTTTACTGAAAAATGGTTGTCATGGTGAGTTGCCGTGTGAGATGCTTATCGTTAGCAGCGATAAAACAATTCTTTAAGAGTTTGAAAAAGCGCAAATAGCAGATAACATCATTTCTTTGAGTTTCTGTGCTTGAGAAAGAGACAATTGTTCCTTCCTCGTTTTTTTTCTTCTTCTTCTTCTTCTTCTTCTTCTTCAGCGAGTTCAAACTTGATTAACGCTCCTGTTAGTGAAATCTGCGCTTCCTCATGGACTTTGGCGTCTCGCTCAAGCACTGGAATGAGAATGTTGATATCAGTTATTAGCTCGTTGTTAGAACACACACACACATATAGAGAGAGAATAGGAGACAGCTTATCTGCATGTCTGTGCGCTCTGTAGATCGCAAGCTGTGTGTCTCTCTCTTATGCAAATCACCCTGATTAGACAGGATGACCGAGATAACGCAGAGTCGTCCTCTCGTCTTTGTCTGGCGTCTGCCGAGTCACAGGCTGTGATGTCATGGGACCGAGCTGGTTTTGACTCCGGAGATTGTCGATACGGCGGCCATATCAGGCGCATGGAGCCGTCACGTGGCGTTCTGCGCTGGATGCACGAACCGGAGTACGTCCCCTCACCTCACACGACCTTGTCTTTGACGTCTGTCACATCAGTATGGATATCTGTTGGTCATGAAAGATTTTTTACGTTTTTTTTATTTTTTATATAAACTTTTTTTATTAGATGTTTTAACCAGAGCGTTACTAAGAGATGGTCTGCATCCTGCGCATTGCGGGTGGGAACCGTTTTTTTTTTTTTTTAACGCTGACACAGTTTCTGCGAACACATGAATCATTTAAAGCGAATACTCACATGTAGGAAACAACTAATAACATTCTTTTTTTTCGGCTGTTCCCTTTCAGGGGTCGCCACAGCGGATCATCTCTACATCTCCTCTGCATCCTCTTCTCTCTCACACCAACTAACTTCATGTACTCTCTCACTGCATCCATAAATCTCGTCGTCTTTGGTAGAACGCTAGATGTAAAATACATTTAAAATTTTTTTTTTTTAAATCCAAATGATTCATACAAACAGATTCATCATGATGTACAGTAGTGCCTCCGGATCGAACCGTGAGCTCCCTGGAGATTCCCCGTCCTGAAATAGATGTTCTAGTTGTTTTGTACTCTGTCCCCCCCCCCCTCAGTCAGATGTCAAGATGAATATCCAGACGCTGCTCTTCTCTAATCACTATTGTCTCAATCAAATGTTATTTTATTCCCTCTTATTTAAATTGTACTTAACTTCACGTTCTATGCCTACAAGACTCATGCGATATTACTTTTTGCAACATTTGCACCAAATCACATTTAGCAGTAGATTTGAAATACTTCACCTTTTATGTCAGATTAAATAAAAACATCTGTGAAGTGTATTTTCTTATTACACAACTAATAAAACATGACTGAGGGATGGAGAGTTAGAACAACAACAAGAAGAGGAAGAAGACCAGAGTGGCTCTCACAATGATTAATAGAGACTGAAGTTGAAAAAGTGTAAATGGGTGAAAAAAAAAAAATAAGAACAACAACAACAAAAAAATGATTGAGTGACCTTGTGTGGCAAAACAAGACAGGGAATATGATGGATGGTGGGGCCTATTGAGACAGACAGAAGGATGCCAAATGTGTATGGAGGAGAGAGAGAGAAGGAGAGAAGAAGAGCGAGAATGACAGGAAGAACGCATCAACGAAAATAAGATATGACAAAGCTCTTTCACTCTTTTCCTCTAGTGCTCTCTCTCTTTCTCTCTCTCTCTCTCTTTCTCTCTCTTTCGCTCCGTCTCACTTTTTAACATGACATGTCCTGACAAAGACCTTGATGTTTTTGACAGGTCTAGTTTTCTCCATTGTTGATGTTGACTTTTTAGGTTATACCCCTTCATCTGCCCTGATCATTCCAAAACTCCCTTTAAGTAACTCACTCAATCAGCAAGAGTCCTGAAATATCAACTAGTAAACAGGCCATGTTTTAAATTAATACATTTTAAGTGATGATGTTCTCTGAAAAAATGAATAAGAAACTCTTACAGTATGTATGTCTAAAGAAAGACACTGCTAAAGAAACGAACAGGTATTGACTCTGGCCTCTTATATGTTATGTTTTAAGAGGTTAAACTGAGTCATTATAAATAAAAACAAAACAGTTGAATTAAAGCTATTCTCTGAACATAAATAAACATACAGTATACACTAATCAATTATTACATTAACACCACCACCACCACCAAGTGAATTATCAATATACCATTATATACCACTAAAGGCCAGTTTATCTGGTCCAAAATGCCGGAAAAAATAATGGTCGACAAATTGCTAAAAAAACGTCAGTTCTGACTATGATGATCACCACTTGCTGAGTATGGGGCTTAGCAAGCAAAAAGTCCAACGTTGTTGATCTGGCTACCATTTCAGATTCTAATCTCATCAAGCATCCATGGAATGCACCGGATAAACAAGTCTAATTCATGGAGGTCCCAGTCTGCAACCCACAGAACCCAAAGGATCCACCACAAACGCCCTGATGCCAGACACTACAGCTTTGGGGCCAGAGTCGCCTCTACAGCACAAAGGGAGGACACACAATCCTGGGCTTAATGTTTTGCATTTGAATGTTAGTGCTGATTAGTTACACAACATGAAATGCAGGATCTGACATCAGGAAGGAATGTGTATTATATTTCAGCTGAAGCATTATTGGGGGACCTTTGAGAAATAGTAAAATATGGTAATTTTAATATTCACAAGGTCAAAAGCTCACATTCTCTTTATTAACAAAGGGATTTTAAAGTTGGACTGGGCACATCTGAGGATGGCTCAGGTGGAGCCATAATCTGTGGCCAAAAATTAAAAAAAAAAAAATAAGAAAATAAATAAATAAATAAGAAATAGTAAAAAAAAATATAGTTCCAAAGCAACGATAATCGCAACCAAGCACCTGTGCTATCGCCACCTTTGAGCATGCTAAGACTTTCAAAAAGGCCTGGATGCTGGAAAAAATATCATCACACTATGATGTCACTCAATTTGATGTCACTAATTATGATGTCACTCACGTAGGTATTAGCCACTTTTCAGCATAAATTTAAGGAATCTCCATTTCCTGAACCATTTCCTATATAAGAAGTTCCCTTGCAATTTTGCATCCTCAATGTCTTGAGATTATATTGGCCTGGTTTGGTGCAGATTGTATAAATGCCCTAGGAGGAGTATATTAAAATCCATTGGGTATATTTTGCAAAAAATATTGTATACAAAATACCTGACTTCCTGTTGAGTAAAGCCCATGAGCGAAAGTTGTTCAGCTCAATGAGATCTAAATGTGTACCAGGTTTTGCATGTACTGTATACATGCAAGTGTGTATGAGCTATGCAGCAAACCTCATGCGTAGGCCGTGCCACATGCCACATCCAGGATTCAGCCTCTCTGGCGTCTTGATGGCAGCAGATTCCAAGCTATGAGCTGTTTTTCATGACATTTTGAGCATGTTCAAGGCCCCAAAAAGCCCTGGATGCTGAATGACATCAGCACTATCAGAGCTAGGATGTCATAGTGCTGATATGTGCTTAGAAGAACAATAGGGCCCTTTACATGACATCAGCACTATCAAAACATCAGCAATAAGTTAAGTTAAGCCTTTATTTGTGACATACTGCATACATTATAGCACAGTGAAATTCTTTCTTCGCATATTCCACCGTAACTCAAGTCAGAGCGCAGAGTCGGCCATTATACAGCACCCCTGGAGCAGATAGGGTTAAAGGTCTCGCTCAAGGACCCAACAGTGGTGACCTGGTGGACCTGGGGATCAAAACGGCGATCTTCCAATCAGTAACTCAATATTAGAGCATCAGCACTATCAACGCAGTAGCACTATCAGCACTATGATGTCATAGTGATGATCTCACAGTCCTTGGACCCTTAAAAAAGTATTGGCTGATATCACGCTGCTGCTACTAACTGTTTTCCCTTTTTTCAAAGTTATCTTGAAATTAGTTTTCACTCATCTTTAAGCTCAATATGGTCACTGTATAGATATGCTTTTTTAAAAGAAGTCAGGCTGGGGTCAGCAGGGGTGCTTATTCACAAACTCTCATCCGTTAATAAGAGATCCTTTGAAACAGTCTCATGGCTGGTTTCAAAGGACATCTGATCCCATGCACTGTTTCCTTATAAGCATCTATTCCACATTTGATAGAGTACTTAAAACTAAAATATAACCATAAAAATAGGATGGTTAAATCATTTATGCTTATGAGCCTAATAAGTATTGACTCATCCAGCACTAGGGCACAGAATAGGGAGAGCGTTATGTTTGTGTGTGTGTGTGTGTGTGTGTGTGTGTGTGTGTGTGTGTGTGTGTGTATACATCTTTTTGCAGAGAAGTTATTTTTTACAGCCATTGCTTTAATTTGTCACTGCAGTGTTGAGTTGATTAATCCCAGTTCTCAGCTCGAACAGATGAATTTGAGTTGCATCATGGTTTCGGTATTACACTCCAACAAGGTCTTGCTTCCTTCCATGATAGTAATAGTCCTTCTATTCTCAGGGAGACAAATCACTAAAACACCACGCAGTGATGAAGTCTTTATGACGGAGCTCATATTTTTCAAGCCTTTTCACTCAGAGATTAATGGAGTGTTGCAAAGAATATGGGATTGCGGTATTGAGGTAAGAGCAGTGAGAGAGAGAGAGAGAGAGAGAGAGAGAGAGAGAGAGAGAAAGTGTGTAGTGAGAATACAAATTTAATGCTATTTCTTAATGCTATTATGTTATAGATTTCTTAGCTTGTTCCTAATTATACCAATGTTCATATTCTTAATGAAGATATTAAGTAGAAGAGAAAATAGCAATTAAGAAAGGTGCATGAACACATAGCACATCTCTTCTTTAGTGAATATAGTAGAAAATTAAAGGATAAATCCAGGCAGATAATACTGAGACCCTTTTGTTAAGTCCTAGTTGGAGAGCAAGCACCATTGTTGTTCATTTGGCTGCTTCCATTAGGAGTCTCCACAGGAGATCATCAGAGGTTTTATCCCAAATACCCTTGCTGGGGCAGCTCTGCTACTATTCTGCAGGTTTGGTCTGGCACTAAGGGTTCCCTGCAACACCTGTGATTGGGACTCAAACCCAGGCCTTGTGGCACTCCCAGGCAGGCAAGAAGCCAATCACTAAGCAACCACTTCCTTAGCTTTTGTAACTTTGTAACTCAAATGTAACTTGCTAAATTGGGGGTTTCGCCCTGTCCCAATAACCCCATAACAGTCATACAATATGCAATGATGCAATGAACATACAAAGTACAGTAAATGCAATGAAACACATGCAGGATAACCACCCAGTGTAGTGTAATGTAAATCTTATTTTAATTATTTTTTTTCTTAGTTTTCATTAATTATCTTTTTTTTTTTCTTTTTGGCTATTGTTGTGGCATAGTCCAGATAAAAAAAAGAAGAATAACATCAAAGCAAAAGTTCCAAATTGATTTTTTTTTACATACCTGGCACAGACCATTATTATTTACACACTGTCTTCAAAAGATTCTTTTTTATTTGTATTTAGCATACTTTTCCCTTTTTTTTAATTTTCAATCCATCAACCAAAGATTAAAGCATGATCCACTACAATAGGATGCCACGGATCACAAAGTGAGCAAAAGAAATTTTATATACTGTATGTATGAAGAGAAGAACAGCATGAATTTAATGCAGCTTGGCATAAAGAGAGAGAGAGAGTGAGAGAGAGAGAGATGGTCATTAAAAGCTCTTTAATAATTGATCTGGACTTTTTTTTACATACAAGAGAGCAATGTGTGCGTCCCAAATTAAATGGTCTGCATCCTGTAAAGTTCAGTGAAGCGTAATGGCTTTATCAGAGAACAGACGAGCAGAGTAAAGAGAAACAGAAAAAAAATAGATAATTGTAGGATAATAAAAGGGAAGGGGGGGATGTAGGGTTATGACTCGGGGAGGGCTGGACTGTGTGGTATATGCCAATGCCTTTAAGGCTTTTAAGAACAGTGTTACTGCCTTATCTTATTCTAAACATTAAAGGTCCTATATTTTCCTTTTTTAGTAAGTTACCATGGGTCATAGCGCCCCAAAGTGTGTCTGTTACAGATAATGCATTTCTTTTTTCATACCCTTATTTCAGCTTCCCTGAAAACTACAGCAGCAGAGCTAAAATGTGAAACTCAGTTAGGCAGGACAAAAGGAATACAGGATCAGCTGACAAACATTTGCTTACCTTATTCCACAGGACCACATCCCTGCATGATGGGAAAGCATGTTGTAAATTAACCGTTGCATTTTGGGAAAATGGAGTTTATAACGTGCATGACACGATTCATGAAGCTGTTGTTGTGACTTGATTATACTTAAAAATCTTTTAACATACATACTGTAACTCATGTGACAAGGCTATTTCAAGAATGACCTTGATTATATAAATAATTACCTTGACTGTCTATAATTTCTAAATGCCCTACCTCAAACACGACAAACCAATCTCTTTAGACTGCCATGGCTACAGCTCTGAATAGCCATTGCACATCGCATGATCAGGACAATCCTGACTCAAGTTTACTGTACAGTATGTAAAAACGTCTGTTGGCCACACTGTCTTAGCAGCACTTTCCATTTAAGGATACTGTCTCCCTAGTCAGGGGCCAATATTAGGACTGATACTTTGAGGAAGAACAGAAACATCCTCAATCAATCGCAGACGGAGAAAAAGTTCAAAAGTCAACCATCAGCTGGAAAATTGATGCCTAGAGTTTTCTGGGATTCTTAAGGGCCAGTATTGCAACATTATCAGGAAAAAGGTTCAACAATCAACAGTGCTCGTTACAGTGAGATGCTTATTGAAGAGCTGAAGCCTTAAATTTTAGGATAAAGGTTTGCTATCAAAGGCTTGTGATCCAGCATGATGGTGTGCGTCATGTTGGTCATGATAGAAGCCTATTTGGTCCTGTTTGGTCCTGATAGAAGTTTGGTCATGATAGAAGCCCTACAAGGAAGGGCTGTTTGGTCATGATAGAAGCCCTACAAGGAAGGGCTGTTTGGTCATGATAGAAGCCCTGCAAGGAAGGAGATTCACTTCTGATGAAAAAAATGAATGTACCACTGATAAAGAAGTGAATGTCTGATAAATGGATAAATAAATAAATAAAGGTGTGACGACTTGATTATTTAGCTTGTCCAAAATACCTGCCTTTCTTCAATGTTCATTCATTCATTTTCTATACCGCTTAATCCTATGTTCAGGGTCGCGGGGGACCTGGAGCCTATCCCAGGACACTTCGGGCACTAGGCGGGGTACACCCTGGACAGGGTG
>JAQQZS010000008.1:5166490-5180892 GCA_030068045.1 Platyallabes tihoni | reverse complement strand
AGGGTGTACCCTGCCTCGTGCCCTAAGCCTCCTGGGATAGGCTCCAGGTCCCCGCGACCCTGAATACAGGATAAAGCCGTATAGGAGATGAATGAGTGAGAACATCAGAACATTTTTAGACATCTTTTTATACTTTATTTTATTACTTTTTTTTATCAGCTACTCAAGCAAAAAATTTTCTGAACTGCTTGAAATGGCTTTAATTACCCGGACATAAAACGCTAATAAATAGTTGTGTGTGAACATTATCAGTTGGCTGAGTTTCTTTATGAAATCTGAAATAGTTGCAGTTTGCAGTATTATTCAGTTGGAATCGGTCAATATGGCTGCCTGCAAATCAAGGCTAAGCAGAACAAATGTGACAGATCCCCATTACCCCATTATTCCCATCATGAATGGAGTTTACAGAATTATTTTCCTTCTAAACTTCTGCTATCATATATATATATATACTCAATTTAGTGTGAACTATCCCATATCAGTCACCAATGGGACAGTTTAGGAAATTCTGGTCTACTGATATAATCTTTATAAGCCTATCTAATTTGGATACATAGATGACACCGATAGCTGAGATACCCCTGAGTCATACCGATAAGGTAGAGGACAGCCATTGCACCGTTTAATGCTGTACCTCTTCACTGAGTCACTTGACCTTTCATTAGGATGGTGGTGTACACTAATGAATAGTGCAAACCTTTTGGGTCACCAATTAATTTAAGAGATGTCAGAGTGGATTTAGGATACTTCCTCACTGTGAAAATTTGAAGGAAAGCATCAAGATAGTTTTTTTTTTTGTTTTGTTTATTTGTTTGTTTTTTTGGTTAGATTGCTTCATCATAGTGAGAGTTATTACAGAATATTCGGGCCTCTTTCAAGTGAATCACCTTGTATTATGTAGAATCATGTTTCAACAACCTTATGCAATGTCAAAACATTTATTTTCATCCAGAAATGCCTTCATTTTGGCCGATATCTTGCACTGATGATGGACAAGTCGAACCACTCTGCAGACTTCTCCAACTCATTCAAGGTTGAAACTCATTTAAGGGTGAAAATGATTCCTCATGCCCAGGCCTTCAGGTAAGAACAAATCAATTGATGTGATAATTTGGTCATTCAGTACATTCAGTTCATCAGCTGACTTCATTTTATTGCCACATAATGTCGCTGAGTCTAGACCTGACCAACTGAAGCACCCCAGGTCATAACCCTACCTCCAGTGGACACTATGCATGAAGTGTTTTTTTAAGTACACAGCTGTTTAGTCTCAATCCTGTGAGTTCACATCACATGCTTATGTAAATGCTCTTACTTTAACTATTTAAAATAGCTTTGATTTCTACTGTTGATTTCTATGATGCAACTTCAGCAAGCATTTAAGTGATCTGCAATCATAGTCATTCATGAGTTTTTTTTTTTTTTTCCACATACAGTATCTCCTGCAAAGTTGACAGTTCTGCACTATCTTTCCAGGTTTTAGTAATACGTTATAAATTTCCTTATCTGTTTTGTTTACTTGATGTGATACTTTTTTGACATAAAAATAAATGATAAGCAACACACTGCATCAGTTGGAGTCAAAAAAAAAATATTGCCAGATGAAACATATTAAGGATTGTAGTAATGATCTAATCAAATGCTCCTAAGTATTAGCATTAGGGCCGGGACTTTAACGTGTATTAATTAAATCGTATTTTAATCGTATTTATTTTTGCACCGCGGAACGTTTCTCACTGGATGAGTTTCGGCGGACCGATTATACTGGAGCACCAACTAGCGTTCAGACAGTGAACATGGACAAAGAAGCTGATGAGACCGCTTTGGTTGGCCCTGTGGATGGGAAATTTTGTTATAAAAAACGAATGGATGGAAGCGTCGATAAGAGCATGGTTGTGTGCAAGCTATGCAAAAAGGAATTCGCATATCACCGCAACACATCGAGCCTCAAGTATCACCTCAATGCTAAACATATAGCAGCTAGCGTGGACGTTAGTATCGATATCTCTCCCTCTGTAAATATTATTACAAATATTTATATGCAATTAAAATGCGATTAATTTCAATTAATTAATTACAAAGCCTCTAATTAATTAGATTTTTTTTTTCGAGTCCCGGCCCTAATTAGCATATTTAAATTCAAATAGTGCCATTTATTTTAGCCAGGCTAATGTATCAGCCATGTCACTGCAATGCTCAGAGCTAGTGTCAGCACTCAGAAACAACTTCTCATCAATTTTGTACACGGCTTCTTATTTCTATGCTTAGAATTATATAACATAGCTAGATAACACAATCAGTATTAACTCAGCATTCTGTATCTTAACCAAGTAAAGCCTAGATACTTCATATGCCTGGAAACACTCTTAAAGTTAATTGAATTATTAGACTATTTTCCATTAGACTGTTTCCATTAGAATGTTGTTTTTCTTCTCTTACAGTACTGCCATGTTCATTTCTTAATTAGGCAGGAAGCAGGACAGAGGTGTCTGAGAGGGAGTATGTCTGTAGCTGTAAGCTTCTTAACCTTTCATTGCTCAATACATCCTCCACACCATAATTGGTGGCAGTGTTGAAGACCTTCCCTTTTTTTTTATAATAATAAAAATATATATATAATGTAATTATGCTTTGATGTATTTTTTCTCTATTCATCTTTCTGTTGCAAAGTAAAGTATTTTAAAATGATTAGGGTGTTTTTCTCTCATCTTCTTGGTTCAGATTTTCAACTACTTTTAAATCTCTTTCTCTCTTTCTAACACCCACACACACACACACCATTTTACAATGTAGATTGCTAAGGGTTGTGTCAGAGTTTACTGTGTACTACAGGTCTGAAAACACCAGGAGTTGCAACTCCTAAATAATGCATAATCTCTGACTGGGAAAGCAGGATCTGAGGCCAGAAAAAAAAAAAAAAAAAAAAAAAAAAAACTTACACACGCAAACATTCTGAGTCAGCTTTTTCATTTTGTAGAGCGATTTTTTTCAGGGTTCCAAGTTGTTTCACTTGTAAGGAATAAATATTCTTTCTTATACATGTACAGTACGTGCATCACACAGGACACAAAAGAAAACATAAGGTACTGTGTATACAGTAACCAGCAATGTACCTCCTGGACTGTAATCAATTGGCCACGTTAATTTAAAGTAAGTACTTTAGTAACATTTTATTTTATTATTTTTTTTTTACAGCAAACAATCAGGTTTAACACATATATTTTTTTTATTCAACAGGAAAATTAAAGAATCACCAGTTGTTTGTTTAAATAAGACCTAATAATCATAATGTTTGTGCTAGGATTACCACACATGGAGCTGTCCATGTAATCTAAATTATTAGAGGAGAGAATATTGCATCAAGTTGAAAATTTCACACATGTTTGGCCAACAGCAGGAACTGTAATACCATTAAATAGGGATAATGTTATGGGATTTAGGGCTTTAGCTAAATGGAGACAGACTGTTCTAGTGAGCAAAAAGAGCTCACATACGTATGAGAAATGTCAGCCATCTTACTGTGTAAATTTCTTAGGCATTTGCCAATAACTGCTGTAAGGCAAGGATGCCTTCAAAAAACTGTTTTTCTACATACATTAATGAAAAAAAAAGCAGTAAATAAATGTTTCATAAAACAGTTAATAATTGGTGTGATGACCCTTTGCTTAAAATATATTCTCAGGTACATTAACTGCTTAGTTTTACTGAACATCCTGCAAAACATTTATCTGAGGACTTTGCACACCTGCTTTTTTTAATTCCGCAAAATCCAGAAGCTTTATTTTTTATTTTTATTTATTTATTTATTTTTGTCTGAAATGTGGTCTTTTACATATATGCTACTTTCTTTACTAGCCTACAAAGATTCTTCTGTCAGATTTGTATTTCTTTCATGTGTGTATGTATTCATTTGAAATAGTATATATTTTTATTGAACCTATTTTTTCCCATTTTTACTGGATTACTAATAAAGTCATAAACCTGTAGTTTTCACACAAGTTTTTACTAGAGAGAAAAGATAAAAATGATGCTGATCTTTATTTGCATCAAAGTTTGTTTGTGCTGGAGTATTAGTGAAATAATTGTGATTAATTCAGAAACTGTTGTTTGTGAAAGTCAGGAGTTGCATAAGGTACAGTATGTCACAGAGTTTAAAATTGAGCTGTTAATGTAAAGCAGGCATTATTCTTTATAAAGTATTAATGCTGTTGTGCAACCCCCTGACAACCACCAGGACATGCAGCATCATTCTTTTTCTCTGGTGAGAATATGATAGGGAAAATGATATTTGACACCGTTCAACAATGTATATTGTCTAACCCTAGGAAGTGGTAGTCTGACGGTAGTCTTTTACATGATTTGTAAAACTGCTCAGTGGGCCAAACTATATTATAGTAAAATGCAATCATGACTTAACAAATCCAGGATACTTGAGAAAAGGGACATCTTACATTTAACCATTTCTTTGGTTTTTGCAGCCAATACGTACTGTAAAGATGTGAAAATGCAAAGAATGCCATTATTAATTAATTTCAAATAAATTACCTGAATTTCTCACACAATATGTCATATTTATATCACAGCATTCATATCTTTGCATTTATGAAAATAAATAAAATAACATAAAATACCTTCATGAATATTTGCACAGATATTAATGTATGTATTGATTTTAGTTTTTGTGGTACTGTATGTACTGTAGGTGCACTGCTGTTGTTTTTACATTCAATAAATATGAGAAAAACAGCACCATATCTTGTTACTATGGTATTGTTTTTAAAAGTATGCAAATTAAACAATAAAAAAAATATTTAAATAGAAACAAGTTAAAAATAGAATTACTTTAGTAAATAAATAAATAAATAAATACTATGTGAATGGGGCCTACTTTCTTTAAATCACTTGTATAAAAAAAAAGTGGCTTCAATTGTTTTTTTTTTTTTAAGTCGAAGGGTCGTTATATTTTATATCATAAACATTTTTATTTTAAAACCCTTTTCAATAAATCTTTTTCTGGAATACGTGAACAATGCAAATGCCTAACTTTATCAGCAGCGTTTTCATCTAGACAAAGCAAGGACAATCTAACACAAGTAGCACAATGCTCAGTAGACAAAAGGAAATGTTCTTTTTATGTTATGGATCCTGAATCTCAGTCAGACAGATCAATCATATCCAGATATGTTGCTGGGATTTATATTGATATGAAGCTGCTTAACATTTGTGTGTGTGTGTGTGTGTGTGTGTGTGTGTGTGTGTGTGCGCGCGTGTGCACGTGCATAGAACAGTAGAATCATCCAAATAATTTTTTTTAAGTTATACTATTAAGTCAATAAGAATGTGTGTACTCACCTGGAGAGATGTAATTTCATGCAGAATGAAGCATGAAAAACAAGACAAAAAGAAAAGTCATTAGCAACCTTCATGGAAACTTCTTTAAATAAAAATGACACTTCTACTTCATTTTGTGTGCTGTACACAAATAGACATGATGCCAAAGTGAGAAGGTTCAGTATGTGACACTCTCTGTGCTGTCTGTGTTCCCTAAACTTCTCTCATTCACACCCTTTCTTCTTTTGATCTGAGAAACCAGAACACACTCCCTCTGAGCTGTTTGCCTTGTTACTGACAAGACCAATAACTAACCCACGCATGTGCAGACTGTGTCTTAACAATAACCAGAACCTCAAAGTTCAAAGCTAATGGTATTTACCATTTAATTTTCTTCTCAAGTTCTGTCTAATGTTCCTGGTGTCAGTGACTTTTTAATGAGCTTTCATGTCACAGTGTGGGTGTAACTCTCATGTCGGCGGCAGCTCTTGTGCCGATTTGCTTCAATTTCTTTCAAAGTCCACTTAAGGAACTGCCTTGTTGTTTGCACGAAGACAAAACAACCTTTACATTTTTCATCCACACTGTATACATCAGAGCAAGATGAGTTTCTTTTGTTCTTTTTTTTTTTTATTTCTTATATATACTGATTGTGTTCTAGGTCGTGTGAGAATATAAATAAAATAAAACACTTTCTTGATTCATGATGACTTTATGAACTTGACAAAACTTTCTGAATTCTCTAGCAGTGCCGCATGCTATGTCTCATGCCATTCGCTTTCTCTTCAGGCCCGTCTCAGACAAGCACTTGCTCACCAACTCACACAGGATTCACTTCAAAGCTTTGAAAAAAAAAAATGGTCAATACTCAGTAAAACTAAAGTGACTGAAAGGGCCATGAGCTTACAATCTGTCACACTGCAGTCAGATTTTCACCTCAGGGAAGCGTTCTGGTCCGACTGACAAAATGTCAAGCTTCATCCTGTCTAATACCACAAGAGCTTGTAGACTGACTTTGCTCCTTATCTTACACCTTCTTATTATGTGCAATTTCTTATCTAAAAAAATCTCAGCCACATGCTTTTTATGCTTGTTGCTCATAGAAGCCACAAAAACAAGGCGTGAGGTCTGTGTGTCAAGTATTTCTACTATTTTTGAGACCATTAATGGCATTTTATGGGGAAACCTTTTGAGGAAACCAACTGAGACAAGACCTTTATTCTGTGTCTTTGTATTAGGGCAATCAGAAATTAATTGAAACTGAAATTCAGACCCTGTAATTTTAACTAATCTTGTCTGTAACATTTCTTTTTTCCCCATTGCATGTGTTAAAAGCATATTACCGCAGGGGCCCCCTAGTGGTGTACTTGTAAAGTGCTCGCCTCTAGAGAGAGCTGATTGGTCAAGCTTTCTCAGAGGGGAGGGATGGGAGGCACATAGTGATCTCACATTAATTACGGCTCTACAGCCAATCAGCGGCGTCTGTAAGCTCACGCGAGAAGAAGGCGCAGATAGCGCTGTCCTCCGAGTGTTACGCCGCCCCCAATGCTGTGTGAGCGGGCAGTTGCGATCGGGAGGAAACACTTGATAGTCTTCAGCCCTCCCAACTGAGTGGTAGTAGTAGCTTAATGTGGAGTCCCCTAGTGATGAGAAGGAATTGGACACGACTAAATTAGAATAAGGGACAAAAATGAATAAATAAACAAAGTGGTATATTGGTTAGTACTGTGTACTTAAGCCTCCAGGGTTAAAGATTCAATTCCTGCCTCGGATCTGTGTGTGTGGAGTGTGCCTGTTCTCCCTGTTAACAGACATACAGATTAGGTTAATGGGTGTTTCCAAACTGTCCCTAGTGTGTGTGTGTGTGTGTGTGTGTGTGTGTGTGTGTACACAGTGATGGATTGGCATCCTGTCCAGTGTGTACCTTGCATTGTGCTTGCATAGGCTACATTATAGAAGATAAATGACGGAATGAATAAGTGAATTAATTAATTATAATTAGAACTAGTGAGATACATTTTCTGAAGAAAATGCGAGTGGAACTTGCTGTGACAAAACTCAGGCCTCTGGGATCAGTTGCTAAGGTGCTGCTAGGACGTGGCTTGATAGCTTCACAATGATCCTGAAAGACGGATTGGTTACCTGAGTAAAATGAGCCTACTCCATGTCTCCATGACAATTGGATCCACAGTTAGGGTCAGTTTCAAAAGTACTATGGAAGTTGCAATAGCAGGGTTATGCAACTGTGAGCACTTCCTGTTTCAATAGGGAGTTCCTTCACCATAATATGTCAATTGGGCAAATTTGGGCACCTTTTGCATCCCAGGGGTACAACTTATACCACCTTGTGGGGTATGTTCTGACACAGCTTGCAAGCTTCTTCAAATGTGGTTAATTTTATATTTCTACATATGTCTCAGTGTTAAGTCTAAGTGATTTTTTTTACCCCTTAAAAAAAAAAGTCATAGCCCCACCCACTGCCGAATGAGCCGCATGATTTGACACCCCTTTCATGGGTCTAAGACAAATGCAACGGGACTAGTTACGTACAGTATGCGCCAAAATTAATCCTGATATTGATTTGAGGTCATATTGCCAAGCACTAGTTTATATATATATATTTATTTTTGGGACGTACATTAACAGAAAAAGCCAATGAAATGTGACCAGATGAGCCTTTAGATCACCTGAGGGAGCCTCTTATCTAACTGACACTTGCTGCTACACATGTACTGTATGCACACACACACACTCCAGACAACACTTCTGCTTACCAACACACTCATATACTGTATGTAAATGTAAATGTTTTGTACATGTATTTCACGCACGACCTACAAACCCCATTACATGAAGTTGACTTTCATAAAATGCTTTTACATCATTTAAAGCAAGACTAAATATTCATTCTGTACACGGTGCATATTTTTTGTGTGCGCAATAAAGGAACTATTTCAGTGAGCCAACACATGCGGCAGGCAAGCAAAACATGACAAGCAATATAAACTATTGTTTTTTTTTCTATATTGCTCACCTGAAATTTAGCTGCATCTATGATTGAATACTTGTACGGTTTTAATTTAGCGTCCTCTTAATTGACTGTGACAGGATGGCAACGTCAATAAATCCTGTAGTGGACCGAGGATTGTTCACTAAGCACAAATCATTCTTTAAAAAGTGACAGAGCCAGAAAAATAGCAGGTAACTGAAGGTCAGGGTTACCAGCTAACCACATCTTATGTTTCCCTTTCTTTTTTTTCCTCTCCATATATAGCTTTAGGTGTCTTACAATTAGTAGAAGATTAGTGAAAATATTCATTCATTCATATTAATAATGGTAATTCATTCATTTATATATTTGAAAAAATAAAAAGATTTTTTTAAACAAAAAAAAAAAATCTAAAATCTACATCCTTTATAACTGTAGTTTTTAATGTTGTACTTTGTAATACTTTTTTATAAATAATAATAGAAAAAAGTTGGTGTGAAGTTAAAGGGAGACTGTGTAGACAGTGTTACATAGAAATTCTATTATAGAGTAATATTATTACATCAACTTTTCTCAATCCCTTTAAAAGCTAATTGCAATTTAAATAATGAAATAATAGATTTTACAGATTTTTTTTTATTGGTAGCAACAACCAATGAATACACACACAAACCACCATGCTTTATCAGACACTATAAGGTGATATTCATACTGTACTCTGCAGTCTATACTTTTAATTATATACTGTATAAATTAACTATCTTCCCTAGCTTAGGATGTTGCTCTCAAAGATCGGTGTCTGTCAGTCAGTTTATACAAAGAAAAGAATGAAAAAAAATATATATATTTTCAGCTGTACAGAAATCAAAATTAAATACAATTAAATGGAGCATAATTCGTTCCGGAACACAATCAAACCGCTGGTATATCAAAGTGAATTTCCCCATAAGAAATAATGGAGACTCTGATGAATCTTTCCACAACCCAAAAATATTAATATAAAACTAATTAATACAAAATATGAAGTAAAAATTAAACAAATTAACCTGCACTTCACCTTTGAAAAGGAATCTCAACAGAGCAGTGTTTCCGTTAGTGTGTGTGTACTTGTTTGTGCATGCATGTACACCTGCGGATGTGTATGTACTGTATGAAGCTAAAGTAAGACGAGAGGAGGAGGGAGAGGGCTACTGCGTAGACTTACACACACACACACACACACACACACACACACACACACTAAAAGAATCTCATCACTGTGAGAGACTACTGAGATCTGGAAACTGGATCTTTAACAAGGAACCTCTCTAATGACACTTGATTTGCTTTACGTGGTCACAATGTTACAATAGCCAGTAGACGAGTGCACAGATATTGACTATACGAGTTACGCATGCACACTGAGACTGAGCATGAGAGACGATAAACCACACAGTGCCCGAGAAAGAAGAACCATTGGCTCAGTTGTGATCATGTGATGCTCGGCAGACAAAGCGTATGTGTACTACTCACCGAGCCCTCGCTTGTTTATTAAGTAAAAATTTTGTACAAAATTTAGCTCGTCCTGCAAAACGGTCGCAGACCAAGTTACTCGCAATCCAAGGCTCCACTGTATTTTCAAGATACTCCATCCAAGATAATTAATGCACCTAGAGCAGCTAATGCACTTAACTGAACATGAGCTTGTTAAAATGAACTTTGTGCTTAATTTCAAATCGAAGCATAAAATAATAATGAAAAAAAATGTCATGATCATAAAGTGTTTGTGGCATGTAATAATTATTTCAAGTTAACATGAGGACAGCAATAAGCACAAACATACCGATTTATTCACAACCCCACTGGCTCATTCCATTCTTTTTTAGATGATTATTTTAATTACAGCTGGCAGACAAAAACAATCAGAGTAATAAAGAAAGCACGCTTCAGGAAATCGTTTCAGTAAGGAGATTAGGATCTGCTTGGCTAAGACGGGGTGCGGATTTTAGGGGAGGGATTTAGTATCCAGCTAAACACAGCAGGGTGTACATTCCACACCATGGGTGTTAAATCAACACTGGTGATTTTGATTTATTCCAAAACCCAGCATAACCAATGCTCATGGTTTATTGTATATATGAACTAATTATGTCTGATCACTTCATAAGCAAATCCAGTTCTTTTAATGAGCTGTTGAAAATTAGTTGAGGTGGCTAATTCATTCATTTCCCCAGGGGATGTGCTAATTCTGCTATTTCATATATACAGTACATATGAGCAGTGTTCAAATCAATGTGTCAAGACTTTTCATGAATGTAGGCATACAATCGATTGACATTTACAGAGACATCAAGGCCAGTATGCTGATGAGACTCTTAGCCGCAAGAAAGCATTTAATTGGTGCAAACATTCAAAAAAAGACTGTATTTCTGTTAATGACGATCCCAGTTGAGGTGCTTGGAGACCACTGCAGTCATTCCTGTGAACTGAGTTTTTCTCATAACTCATAACTATGATCTGTTATTCTGTATAATCAAGAGACCTAGTTTGACTTGAATGTTTCTCCAACATCATGTAAAATGCAATAAGCGTCATCACTAAGATCAGATCAGATCAGATCATCCTTTTAAGCCCCAGAAAAGTGCCCCCCTAAGATTGTAGGGCAGACTTGCTGGTGCTGTGGCAGCCAAGAAAGATAAATTTTCACAAAAAACAATTGTGGTTGATTCTGTGCAGCCATTATCAAGTCATCAATAGGGAGCTGAATACATTTTGCTTTTTCTTCGATCTGGTTAACTTGTGACTTTTTGGGTGTTGTTCGCTGCACCTACCAATCTGATGGACAGCGTCTTCGGAGCAAATGGTTGGGCATTCGAGACGGGTCCTTATTTGCTCCGTGGCCAAACCATCTCAGTCGTGAACGTCGGAGATCATCATTAATGAGACTTGTCCTCTGCTACTTTTGCTTATTTTGCTTAAAGTGAAATATCACACAGTAATTATGTATATTAACAGTGTTCTGATTCTTTTAAACCACTTTTCTCCCATAAGTTTATCGTTCTGTTTTGCCGCATGGCCGTTACTAAGTGAGGGGGTGAAAAGTGTTTTCAGAGATGTGCGGTTCTGCCACACATTTTTCCCCCTCCAGAGACACATTATAACAATCTTGCAGTTAAAAAAAAGTCAGCAGTGTGACTGAAAGGTGACAGCTTATAAATAGATTTTTGAATCATAAAAAGCCATAACTGTCTCATGGAAAACTGAACGTGTCACGACCTTATTACAACTCACACAGTTTTTTTTTGCCCAATATCCCATGCTTTTAAATTCTCCACTTGTTGCCAAATAACCACTATCTACTTTAGTAAAGTATAAACATATTTCAGTCTATTATCTAATTACATTACTATGTTAATACTATATTATCTGAATTCTATTCCTTGCATTATTAAGCTTTCATCTTTACTTTTTTTGTATCTCAGTTGTATTTTTTTCTTCCATTCATGCTTTCTTTTGCATGGAGTCTTTGCACTTACTCTTTGTTCTGCCATCTTTTTAGATTGTCTGCCTTGGCTTTGTTATAAACCTTCTCATTGTTTATTCAGCCTGCAGTCATCTCCTTTAATTCAGTCCATGTCTGCCAGTACACTGAAGTATCCTGAAGTAAAAGCTCCAGTGTTTGCTGGTGCCTCTAAGCATCACTATAGAGGGGAGCCAAACTGCACTGAGTACAGCAGACAATGTGGGCAGAACAACAATTTCTCATAGCAATAGAGGACAAAAGCAGGAAAAAAACAGTATAGAAAAGCAGAAAATGAAAAGGAAACAAGATGAGGGTAAGGCAGCGAGACAGAGCGATTGAGCTCAGCAGGGAAGGTAAAAGAACTAACAAGTGCCAGTGTTCACATTCTCATTTCCTCTACCCCCCCCCCCCCCCCTCTCGAAATTATGCTTTTATTTAATGAAAGAGAACATTAGTAACCCGTGTTCTTCCAGGTGATCTACATGAGTTAAGCTTGTAAGTGCATTTTATTATATAAAGCGACGGCTTTGTTAAATGTTAAACTTTATGCAGTAAGACTTTTAGATTAAAACAAGGTTTTGTATGACTGAATCCGAGACAAATTGAACTTGCAGTGAATATGTTCTGTATTTTATTCACTCCTTTTTTTAAATAGCAATATCAGTTCTTTCTATTTGGCACTTTAAACTCTTATGTAAATGTTCCAAAGCTCTGCGCTAGAAGATGTTACAAGAAAACAGAAAGTACAAATGCATATTAATAATAACATACACATGCTCCACTCCATAACTAATAAACATGCACTGATCAGCCATAACATTAAAACACAAAACATTGTTTGTACCCACTTGTACCCCTCTGGCCCCACAGGTCATGACTCCCCAGGACCCCGGGCTGGCTGTTAGTGGTGGATTTTTTTGGGTGCTATGGGATGTGGATTGGACCTCCTTACTTTTTTCAACAACTTGACTTTTCACTGCACTGACTTTTCTACAGGACTGGACCTGACAGGCTGGCCTTTTGTCCCCAAATGTGCCCATGATCCTTTCATCAGTTTACTGGAATATAACTGATAATCAATTCATCTGGTAATGGTGTTTTAGTGTTGTGGCCGATCAATGTGGATAATCATTTTGCAACAAATCATTGGTCATAGTCCTGATAGTGTCAATCCAATTTCAGGACCATGACCAACACTACTTGAATTTTAGTGAACTCATTCTTGTGGATAGCACTGGGTGGTTTTGTAACACTGTTTACACTTTTCCCAATCGTGGAGGCCACTACAGTCATTCAATTTATAAACCCTGGACATGGAACCAATCTTTGTCCAAAAATAAAGAGACAAACAAATAGAGAGAGAGAGAGAGAGAGAGAGAGAGAGAGAGAGAGAGAGAAGCAATTTGCAGGAAATCAATAGAATAGAGCTCTACTGTACTGTATGTCTTTGTGTTGTCCTTTAAAATCAATTATTTCACACAATACCAGATACCCACGAGGTCAGATACACAGCAGGTTAAACCTGGAGGTGAACTCCAACAGTTACAATAGTATAGGGACAAAAATATGGGAACTTTTTAAATATGGACACAAATGCTCACATACTTGGAGACTAGTTGGGTTGCTGATGTCCCTGATTTGTGAATTGCATTTAGGCTAAATTATCATACCCATGTTCCCCTTTTCAATTTTCATTTCTTATTTAGTTCTTTATCAGTTCTATCAGACTGCTTCGATCCCATTAGGATCTGTTTACACCACATTAATAATGATACAGCACGCGGCCACCAAAACACCCTACTGTACATCTCTGTCTTTACCCAAGAGGGCAGTGATATAAAACAGCCTGGAAATTAGCTGAAAAAGGGAATGTAAAGCTTTAAAAATGTAAACATGAACCCAAATATCATTTAATATTTAACAAGCATTAAACTACATTCCAAAACTATTAAACGTTTAAAGGCCACATATGGAAAGCAGAGTTTCTGCAACACAACCACACAACCATGTCCCAACCCCTACCACATACAAACACTTTTATGTTTATTAACTTTCTTTTTTTGGTGCAATCATTATCATTTTAATCTAAATACATATGGCCATATCTCTGTTACTTTTTTATTGTTTTTTTTCTTTTCTATAAGCACATTCTCTTTCACTTTATGTTCATCCATTCCACTCATTTTTTTTTTCTTCTCTAATTTCATGCAGTGTGCCTTGGAGCTTGCCAGTGTAATTACTAACTTATGCGTGTAGTATTGATGAGGAGTTTGTCATGCAGACACACATCCATGAGATAAGAATATAACTGGGTATAACATTTGACTCCTATCTTTCCTTTCTACCTCACATTTCGTCATTTACTAAATCTGCCTTCTATCACCTCTGCAATATACTGTAGCTCGTCTACGTCCCTTCTTAGACATCAAGGATGCTGAGACACTGGTTCACGCTTTCATTACTTCTCGACTTAACTACTGTAATTCTCTTTTTTTATGGTCTGCCAAATACAACATTAAATAAGCTCCAATACATTCAGAACTCTGCTGCTAGGGTCCTCACTTATTCAAAGAAATCCTC
>JAQQZS010000008.1:5092667-5104184 GCA_030068045.1 Platyallabes tihoni | reverse complement strand
TGTTTAGCCCCTTGCATGTATAGTCCCCTGTGTTTAGTCCTCTTGTCTGTTTAGTTCGTCTTGTCTCATCTGGTTTGTATCTCATGTCTGTACTGTGTATTAGTTTGTGTAAACCCTTGTCTCAGTTGACTATTGGTTTTGTTTATAGTATGCTCCAAGATCAAGCCAACTTCCTTTGTTCATGGTTTGTTTGGTTTTGTTATAATTAAAGACTTTCATTGCTACCTCATCCCCCTCTGTGTCTATACCTCAACAACACCATGCCCACAGTCTGACATCTAACAGAACGTGACAATAACGTGTTGCCAAGGTGCATTTGTCTTTGAAACTGTACACACAATCATTCACCAACACCAATTGCACATTACAGGAATTCATCTGGGGATTATCGCCACATCCCTATATAGTCATGACCTTACTCCAAGACATTTCCATGTTTGGGCCATTAAAGAAGTTCCTGGGCATCCAGCGTTTCAGACCTATAGGAGGCAATCCGATCGTGGCTCAGGTGTACTAAGAAAACTTTCAACCTTTATGGTATCCAAGCACTCGTCAAATGCTGGGATAAGTGCCTTAGTGTATGCAAGTCCTTGATTGACTTGCATGTCCTGTGTAATTTGATAACCACTGTTAACTCTACAGGAACCATTTTAGTGGCTTTTAAGTTTGGTGTATTTGCAGGAAAAAATATATAAAGCACTAAATGTACTGTATTGAAAGGGAGTAAATATCAGGAGAGTGTGAAACTCAGTGTAACTAAGTGTGCAGGAACGAGACGTGGAAATAAAATACCTCCTTTACTCCTTCATGTAACTCACATTGACTTAGCATTTCACATTGACTGAGCATCCTAAAAAAGCATGACAGACTGTCGATTATTATGTAAAGGGCGAGAGAGAGAGAGAGAGAGAAAGGGTAAAAATACAGAGGAGAGGTGGAAGAGGTGCTGGAAGTAAAAAAAGATGGATTCTGTTCGACAGTTTGTACCAGAGAGATCTCTGCATGTTTCATCATCAAGACCCTGCAGGAAATCTGTCTCTAAAAACTGTCTCGAAAAGTTTGTATGGTCTATGATAACTAACTTTTATTTCATCAGGTTCATATAAGGTGTAGGATTTAAGATAATAGTTAAAACTATGACTACAGAGATAAACTTTCAGTCATATTAAACAGTTCAGACACCATGTGTTGTCTAGTTGTCACCACTAACACAATAACAGTAATTAATACTAATACACTATTTCATGAACAATAAAAAGTTTTTAACTCATATAAATAGTTAAAACAGAAGCAAAAAAACATACAGAACATTTAGTACTTTAACATATTACCGTAGCAGCTAATAGAAAAGGTGTCGTATACCTGGAAGTCCAAGTTCTCCACAAACAGGGAACTTGAGCGTACGTCTCACTCAGGAGATTGTGTGAAAGATTCCCTTTGGTTTAAGTCAGCACATTCTGAGTCATGAACATGATTTAGACTCATACTGAGCGGGAGGATATGAGAAAGATACTGTACACAACTTGTCCGCTCACCGAGACACACTCACGTCACGACTCATGTCGCAGCATGACTTTAAGACTTCGTCACGGATTTTCTTCTTATACCCTGAACCTAAATCCCAATCACAGTGAACTTCTGTGTATCGCTAAAGCGCACTGAGATTTTTCGATGCCTTTGGAGAACTCCATTTAACACGCAAAGACCAAATAGATTTGGAAACCCGTTATCTGTCATACTGTGAACATGATACGTGTACAGTAGGTTTCTCCTTTATGACCTTTTAAGAATTTGGTAATTAATTTCTCTCCACAGTCACTGCCCAGGTGCTCATCTCTATATTGGACCACTACAATTCACTTCACTTCTTCCCTTGTCCTCAATCAAACCTGATGCTTAATGGACAAGGTGTTGTGAACCTGAAGTCACTGATTAAACTAAACTCGTACTCTTTTCGAGTAAGAGCATGGTCTGACTCACCATGCATCAAGTCTCAAGACTCTTTCTCTGAACTATTCAGTCATTGGAGAATGTTAAAAAAAAAAAAGACTGAAGCCTACATCTTCACCATTGCTGCAAGTCGAGGATCAGGAGGTCAAATCCACATGATGCCTCAGCCATCTGTTACTCGGGGATCCAAGGGAGCAGAATTGGCCATGCTCTCAGCAGGTGGGTGGAAGGCTTATTCTCTATTCCTTGTCAATTCCAGAGACACTAGACAATTATTGGTGTCTGTGAGTTCATGCAGGTGGAAGTGGGTGGAAAGCACTTTCCTTCAAGTGTGTTACACCACCCCTTGACACTGCATAAGAAGCAGTTTGAAAAGGCTACAAGTGACTTGGAGGAAGGTTGTATGGTATATAGTACTTTGCAAAGGTCTTACACACCCTGCGTTTTTTAGTCCAAATGTTCCTAGGGATATTTTAAGGACTTTATTATTATGTTAGTACAAAAACATTTCTGATTTCCAAACATTAGCATTCCAGCCAAAATTAAATGTTATAGAAAAGTACTTGTACAGTATACCAGAAAAGAAGCTGGAAGCTGTTGGGTTTTGCATGTGAAAAAGGAGCAGGTGCAACAATCAAAGGTGGTTCTGCAGGATGCTCAGTAAAACTTAGCAGCAGTAAATCTTAGGGCCTGAGACTAAAAAGTCCTTGAAGTGTCATTGGCTAATCCATTGTTTTTATTGTTTTTTTCTGGACATTGAGAACTGTCTGACAGATGGGAATGGGTCAAGAGCACCATCAAGAATGAAAGAATCAAAAAGAAGATATGTATGTGTGGTAAGTTCTCATTATTTCCTTATCTCATTGTTTCACTTGGATGTGATGCTCTGGTCCTGCAGGTAATGTTTTTGACCCAGATACATAGATCTACTTCAAATAAGATGATCTTCTCCCAAAGACAAGAAAAGCCAGGACATTTCTTTGTGATAAAAAAAATATTTTCAATTTTGTTAAAGTATTTCTTGGTAACAAAACCCTGATTTAGCCAGACTGTAAAAAATAAAAAAAAATTAAAATAAAAAAAAATGTTGTGCCTGAATACGCACTTACACAGCTGCATACATTTAACACTTAGACCCCCATCGATGCCTAACAGCGTTTAGCCTGGCGGAAATCCACACTCTGCCAGCGCCTAAGGACATTTTGCTCATAACCCTTTCTATAGGTCACTGACTGGCTGTCTTGTGTAAATATATGATGTCGCATCTGTATCCCAATATTCTATTGGTCACAAAGGAACTCCTTAGGTGAGGATATTTTTAGGTAGAAAGAGCGTCATAGGTTACTGTATAGGGGACGAATCGTTGGTCAGTCGTGTATGCAGATATTGTGTGATTTCAGAAAGTGTCGTATGTGTAAAAATATCACAAATGTTTCACTGGAGCATAAGTATTAGATGAAATTGCTGGACTAGAACATAGAACCGCTTACAACAGGGGCTGAGGGTTAGGATTATCATAACCAACTAGAGGTTTGTGATCACCATCTTTAAACTGGAGTAGTGTAGTCATGTGTGGTGTAATGTTGTACTGTATCTGCCGCAAAAGAAAAAGAAAAACTGAAAATGGACTCAAAATGTAATAGGTATAATGGAAGATTTCTAGTATTGATGGTTTAATCCCAAAGCAGGCTTGCAAAGTCAGAATAACGGCTTGTAAAGCCAAGTTGAAGGTCAACATTGTTGTTGTTGTGCTTGCTGCTAGCACTTTTTATTTATTTATTTATTTTGCTGCTAGCATTGCTTGGAAAGTAGAGATATACAGTAAAGGTACAATACGTATACATGTAATGACGTGATTCTAGCGCAGAGAAGTTCTTCGGCTCTGGTTTTGAACTGGCACTCGCACCAGACATGAACTAGCACCTGGTTTGATTTGGTGGAAAAGCGGTACCTGTTGCCACTGTTGGGCCCCTGAGCCAGGCCCTCAGCCCTCCACTGCAAGTCACTCATGATAAGGGTGTCTGCCAAATGCCATAAAAGTAGTAAGCAGTTAATTCTGGTCAGGGTGGAGTCTGAAACTATTCTGGGAACACAGGCTATGAGGC
The DNA here is from genome assembly GCA_030068045.1 of Platyallabes tihoni. Lineage (NCBI taxonomy): Eukaryota > Metazoa > Chordata > Actinopteri > Siluriformes > Clariidae > Platyallabes > Platyallabes tihoni. The sequence continues at coordinate 5,100,129 of JAQQZS010000008.1, read as the reverse complement.
AACTTTAAGGTTATTTCATTATATAAGGTTTGTTTGTTTGTTTGACATTACCCTCAAATGGCATTATATTACATTAACATTCTGATTGTTTCGGGACAAACTCCACCCTAACGGTGATAGGAAGACTACAAAGCACTTCTGTACAATAAGTCGTCCTGGATAGCAGAATCTACAAATACATTGCGGATGTCAAAGACTTAACACTGATCCGAAAACATACACACACAGAAACGTTGTAGGAAAAAAAAAAAAATAAATCTCATTCAGCAGTGTGACTGAATCACCTGAGCTGGTAGCTGTGTGTACAGACGGTAATAAATCATGCACACTCTAAGTAAGAGAGGGATGGGGGGGTGGGGGAGTAATATATTAATAAGCAACAGAAAAATAGTCTCATTTAACTGTTTGTTTGGGGGCTGTAATACATGTGCACCCTATGGCACTGATGAATTAGGAACAGGTGCAAGATGCAGGAGATGGTAATGATGCCACAATGGTATACACACACACACTCACACAGTCTATGAGCAAGCAGAGGCTAAATACAGAAGGTGACAGAGTTGGGGGGGCAGTGGAAGAAGTTAGAATAGATCCTGCAGGGGGCACTGTAAAGCACTAACAGTATGAGGAGAAAATCTCCGACACACCATACCGCTGCTCTCCTGCTGAGAATGAACCACCTCACACTGTGTACAATCTGCTATAGCGTTCCGCCAGCTGTACTGACGATCTTACGTCAGACTCTGCTTCCGCGTACAGTACAGTATGTCGCCTAAATACGATGGTGCACACGCTTTCATCTGTTCTATCTAAGGCTCATGAATATGAGACAAAAAGAAAAACAGCACATTTCATAGAGTACTGTACTGTAAAGTTACTGTAATTATTCAAAAAGCTGAAACAAATCCACTGTTCAACTGGGCTCGGGTTTTTATCCTCCACTCTAAAACCACACGAATCAATGTGTCTACAGGCCGTTGCTTTTTATATGACATTGACTGATCTTGATGGTCAGTAAAGTGGAGTGTGGATAAACAGAGAATTGATTTCTAATACCGGCTGTACTGCACTTCATCTGCTCGATTGCAGCATGCTTTCAGTTCATGCCAAGCAAGATATCAGACCAATGAACTGTTCTACATCAGGTAAATACAGTATATAAGCCATATTGGATTACTATAGAGCCTAATATGTTTGCACAATTGATGACTATGTCTTAAAATATTATTGTCCAAGATGTACTCGGCCCCATGCCCTAAGTCTCCTGGGATAGGTTCCAGGACCCCCACAACCATGTATACAGGATAAAGCGGTATAGACTTTGAGTGAGAGTAAGTGTTCGGCATTTTACTCAATTTTTTCAGTGTTTCCATGCAATCAATCTTGTTTTCTAAGCTGTAACTGTAAATCCATTGGTGCACTTTCAGGCAAATCCATGGCCACCTACACAGACTGTTATCACAGACCTGGCACTGGTTGTGTGCTCTATGTGATGCTCTTGTGCAGGTAATCAGCTTAAATGCACTGTACTTAGGCACACCTATAAAAAGAGACTTTTATAAGCTCTTGGAATGCCTGACCCTGTGAGTGGGAGGGAAGGAAGGAAGGAAGGAAGCTAAGGAACCAAAGGAACCAACCCTCATTTCTGAAAAAAGAAACCAAAGCAAAAGAGCCAAAACATGAAGTTCTTTAAATGACCACTGGGAGCTTGGTCCAAAAGTGATTAAATCCAACTAACTGGAATCATTGTGGTTTAACTTACATTGAACCTGGAGTTCAATCAAATGCAAAGTAAGAAAAAAAAACACATACAGTACATTAGCATTAGAAACCTTAGCAGTTTAACTAAGCTAAAGCTCAGTCTAAGTAAGGAAATAAAGGAAAAACTGATTTTTAATAAGAAAGAAGTGGAACTCAGAACTAGAAAGGGAGTAGATTGAGGAAAAGAAGATGAAAAAGGAGGCTAGAAAGTGAAGCCTAATTCCGTGAGAACTATTTCAGCCCTTTAATTTAAAAAATATTTGTTTCATTAGCAGTGGCGCCTTCCACTTCGGCTAGAGAGCAAGTCATTGTGAGTCATTGTTGAATAATCAGAAAAGCACACACAGCCCTAAATACACTGCTCCCATCATCAACTAGGTGCTTAGCGCTACTTGATTTGCACTTCGGCCAAAGTGCTTGTCTTTTTTTTAGCTGTTTGGTGGCCAGTGTGCACTTCCTCATGCGGCCTGCATTGTTAATGATAGAGCATCATTTTGGTACACCGGGCTCGGCCAGGAAGATGGTGGTGTCGGCGGAGATGTGCTGCTTCTGTTTCGACGTGCTTTATTGCCATCTGTACGGATACCCGCCGCCCCGCACTCCCAGGTTTACTAACGACCCCTAGTAAGTACAGCGAAAATCACGGAGATATTTCAACACACACACACACACGAATATGGTGTCCCCCGTTTCTCTTTTTGTTTCACAGTAATTCACACGACACACACACTCTCTCACTCCGTGTTCATTTCTCATCAAACCCGAACCTGTTTATATTATTATTCATTTGGAACACACTTAAAAAATGGAACTTACTGTGTGTGTGTGTGTGTTATAAACACTACTTACTCACCGTCTCTTACTCAGGATTTCCACACCAAGTGCCGAGGGTTTATTTATTTATCATTTCTTTTTTTTCTTCCCCACAAACTCACAACTCTGAAAGATTTTCAGGATTTATTTCACCAACATCTAATCTAAACCCAATTTATATTTCATTCTACATTTACGTAAAAATCGACGCTAATTTCATAATTACTGTAGTTTTCTCTCTTCATTCAGCTTTACCGAGAACTCAGTGAGTCACACAGCGCATTTAAAACCTTTATTTGAAAACCTTTTTATTTATTGTTTATTTTTAAATCACCTCTTTGGTTTGATTCATGTTCACATATTTTTCCAGATAAGCGGTGTTAATTCGGGATTAATTGAGAAACCCGGCTGATTTGATCCTTGAGCTTTGTAGCGTTAACTGACGGCTAGCTTCATCTCCATTATATATACTTTATAAAATTTAATAAAAACTCATATTTAAAATATACTCGACCATGCCCTAGTATAATAAAAACACATTTACAGAATAGTTCTGTGTCCTACATGTTTGTCTCATGTGTTTGTCTGTATATTTGTCCTCGGAACTCGTTGTTTAGCGGAGCGGCTAGTTAGGTTTTGTAGCTAGCATGTCTGTGCTAATGCTAAGTGAGCTAACAAAGCCCGAGTTGTTGAGGCTGTTTGCTGTTTAACTCGAAGCTGCGGGCTAAAGGTCGGGGTTTTAGCCTCGATTTGTTAAGTGTTCGTGTTACAAACGAGCTCTGGTTATTTTTAAACAAATTTAATTTAGTGTGGGTCCGTGTTTTAGCGTGAACTCGCACTGACCTGACAGAAACCTAATTAGCTTAGCTGCTTATTCAATGAGAAGCTCTCTCTCTCATTATCTCACTCCGTCTCTCTCTCTCTCATTTTTTTTTACTTCTCTCATTATCTCTTTATTTTCTCTCACTTCTTTCTCCCTTTCTATCTCTTTATCTATTTCTCTAGCATTTTCCTCCCTCTTTTCTCTGTTCTCTCCATTTTTCTTTCTCTCTCTCTCTTCCACCCTTTATCTCTCTCTCTCTTTATATCCCCCCTCTCTATTACACACACTCACTCTCTCTCTTTCTCTGTTTGCTGCTTTGTTCATGTTCATTTCCACCATCTGGTATTTTCATTTCTGTTTGTTAAAGAATAAAAGCGTTTTTAAACTCGAGCGATGCGGCAGGAAAGATCGTATCACGGTTTTTACACTATTTTGCGATATGTTACTGATATCACATTATGTGGCCTTTAAGAAACATTTTAAGCACTTAAATTTGGCATCAAATACGCCGATTCCAGTCAGTTTGTAAATATAAAACGGCAGTTCGTTAAAAAGTTCACAAATATAGTTGATGACTGTATCGATATCCCTTATTCATGTCATTGAACATCTTTTCTCTGCTTTAACATGATTAAATTATATGTTTAATGTCCTCCTTTAACCTAGCGTGTTTTGTGTATACAGGAGTTTATAACTTGCTGTTACAAAGTGCTGACACTTGAGACTCCTTTTTAATTATTATTTTTTTTTAAATATAACTTGCCTAAACCTCTCCTAACAGAAGGCGTCACTACATCAACACTTATATGAGGGTTTGTTAGTCTGAGATCACATGACGTTGCTATGGAAACAATGATGTAATTAACTAGAATACATGGGCTAATATAAACATCGACCTGGACCGGGCTGCGACTTTGGATGAAAATTTAGCATCATTGTGGAAGAAATGGTGTTTATATGATGATTCTCAGCATTCTGGGGATTTATTTATTTTTTTTACCTCCTCATAGGACTTTATTTTATTTTTTATTGATTAATGAATTTTTCATTAGTGCCTCGTTTTCCACATAAACCGCACTGCCGTACTGTCAGGTGTGTTTATTCCGTTTGTCTCATAACCTTTATAATAATCATGCTATATTCTTGTTCCTGTACTTGTTTTTTTCTCTCTCTCTTTTTCAGTAAGCACTTCTTTGTCTCTTTTGTATAGACGGATCGTTTTCAGGTCGCCGGGGACGTCCGCCATTTTGTAGGTCAACCGGTGAACGACTTTTGAAGTGTAACAGTTACAAATATAAATACAATTTGATGTAATGCACTAAAATCTAAAAAGCTAACCTGTTCTACAGCGATCCAGACAAACCTTGGAATACATTCAGGATTTGTTTCGACATTGTTAATCTGTGTGTGTGTCAAAATGGCGGCTGTGGTACAACCCATCTCATGTGACATCACCTGAAATCTGTCACCTTAATATTTTAAGCAGTTTTTGTGTAAAAACATGAAGGGGAAAAAAAAAATATCTGTGCTCGTACGGATCCACAACATGTACGTTGAACATTTGCACAGATTTCAGTGAACTACCCCACGTTGGAAATCTGTTCCAAATCCTAATCCTTGCCCTTTTGTACTCCTGTTCACAAACGCAATCTCCAGCATGTTCCTGAAATCCCACAATGCACCATTTATTTCGGGGAAGCGTCCGAACGGTGAACCCTGACCCCTGTTCTGTACCGAAGGACCCGGGGATGTCCATGTTTGCAGGAATAATAAAGCAGGAGTTTGTGTGACCCCTGTGTGTGTGTGCCCGCGCGAGTGCTTGGTTCCGTTGTGGCTTTAATGAGAACGTTAAGTCTGTGGTTTAATGATTTACAGTTGAGCAGCTGAACACTAATCAGCACAAGCAGCCCTGTTTCTGTGACAAATTTTGCACTTCAGTGTGAAAAGGAAAGAAAAAAAGAAAGAAGCATCGCCCTCGTGTTGTACGCCGTGACCTTTTACGGCGACGTGATGATCCGATGGCGTGGATCGATGCAGCGCTCGTAAATCGATTATCGTCCGAAAAGGGCAGAGTGCCTCGTAAATAATTGAACAGACCGCCGAGGTGATTTATCTTTAACTTTAATACTCTTATTAATGCTCTGTACGTATTGTTCAGAGAACCGGAGTAACAAAAAAAAAACACAAAACTGTGCTTAATATTCTCGCTCTAATCGTATTACAGGATACCAAGGAGACGACTTTGCGGTGTGTATCGTTCGTATTCCCGTATCTTGTGATGGTTCAGTTTTAATATTCATCATCAGAAGTGTTTCTTACACACTTGGGCTTGAGGTTTGCACCTGGGATCTGAACTACCTCAAAGCGTGCTGTACTTTTATATCGCAGAAACGTTAAGGTTCCCAAAAGATGTGTTTCAATCACTCGGCCTGTGGAATAATCCCAAAGCGGTCCGCTGAACGTTTCACACTTTAGCACGTCCCCAGGTTGATAACGTCTCACTCGGACGAAAGGACCGGCGGAAAAGTCTTTGTGTTAAATCATCGATGAAGGAGGAGAACGCCGTCCGCCGTTTGTTAGTCGGATCATGTATGACTTTGTATTTGATTTAAATCTTCCTCTTATTTCCCCCCGTATCTACACCCCCACTGCGCTGATCTGATGCAAGTGCTGGAAATGCAGCGAAGAAAAGCAAAACAAGCAAAGTGGAAATTAAATGTGGAAAAAATGAAGTGATTAGAAAGAGTTATGGCATCACAGGAAAAGGTTCTATTATTATTATTAATATTATTATTATTATGTCCCAAAGACACTCACTGGAGTTGAGGTCGGGACTCCGTGGTGTCCAGGTTGTGTGTGAAAATGATTCCTCACGCACTCTGCGTTGCTCGTTCACACCAGTGAAGAAGAAAAACCTCCATAGATGTGATAACCTAATGATTCAGTACATTCAGGTCGTCAGCTGACTTCATTTTATTGCCCCATAACATTGCTGAGTCTCGACCTGAGTAACTGAAGGAGCCCCATGATCTCCCATCACACTCATTCAGGATTGACCTCTGCACGTGCGCACACACACACACACACACACACACACACACACACACACACACAGAGTTCAATTTGTTGTCAAGACAAGATAATTATATGGTAATGTAATATTGTGTTAGTGTTAATATCGCTCTCCTGAAGCTCTCTCGTATCTTCTCGCTGCCCTCTGAGGGACGTTCAGAGACTCCAGAACGACCTGCTCCAGATTAAAACTCCTCAGACGGCTGAGACGACGCTTTAATAACCAGGATACTTAAAAACGATCTCTCGAGATCGACGTGCTCAGGAGCTTTTAGCTTTAATTGCAACGGGTTTAGTCGTGGACTTTTCTTTGTGCTCCACATGAGGAGACGGAGATCTGACGAACATCATGGATGTTTCCTTAACGTGTAGTTTTATGGCTTTAAAGACAATCCAGGGCTCCTGAGTGGCGTAATGGAGGAGCGATCGCCCTGGTACGAGTACAAGGGGGGCGACGACAAAAATAAATAAATAAATAAATAAATAAATAAATAAAAATATATGATTAAATTAAAAACCCAATCCTGTCCAGCATTTTTAAAATCGGCAGTGAATGTATTTTATAAACATGAGGAAAAAAAATAAATAATAATACTGTTCTTTTATTAATTTTTTTTCCATTTGTCAGTTAAAAAAAAATCATGCTGCAGAAATATTATAAAATAAGAAATTAGTTCTCAAAGTGATATCACTCAATGATGAATATAATGTTAGTGCATTTATACGCATGTAAATAGATAATGTAAATCTTTCTTTCTTTGAGTCTGTATTCCTTTAGTCTCTCTCTCTCTCTCTCTCTCTCTCTCGTATACCTCCTAACGTCTCAGCATTAAATATTAAACCCATAAAACACACAAAATGAATAGCGCCGTCAGTCTCAGCGGGTCGGGTCGATTTATTGTCTCGGGCAGCTTTATTTCTTTCAGGTTAAAGTATTCAAAAACTACTTAACTTATCTAATACACACTGAAGTGTTGTTTAACGTATTGATTG
>JAQQZS010000008.1:5015486-5025647 GCA_030068045.1 Platyallabes tihoni | reverse complement strand
CAAAAGGCAGTGTTTATTGTTTAGTGTATATTTAAAGCACATAAACACAATAAAACAATATTGTTTTAGGCTTTTTGCACACACGCGCGGGTACGTTACAATAATAATAAGAATAATAACAATAATAAATTCGGAGCACTACTAGTACCACTACTACTACTACTAATAATAATACTAAATGGAGAAAGCGCACTTAACGAAGTACCATCATAGAAGGAGAGAAGAAAATGAAGAATAAATACATATCAGTATTTAGTTCATACATATCAGTATTTAGTTAATACATATCAGTTTGAGCTCGACACGTTTATGAGCTCCGTCGCTTGCTGTCAATGGGCGCTTAAGAGAGAGAACACATTTTCGGCTTTAGTAGACACACAATACTTCAGACTGAAACACGACTGCCCCCTACAGGTAATGAAGGGCATTTTCACAGCTTCCCGCGGGAAGCCGCGGCAAGTTGCGGGATCCCTTTTCTGAAAACGTGTGTTTTTAAAGGCCAGATCTGTATGAACATATTCCCTCTGGAATATGAATCACTGATACTGTATATTAATGTTCGACAGGTTGTTGAGATTACTTGTAAATATGTGGATAGATAGACAATTGTCACTTTTCCCACTGTTTAGTTTGGGACTCTTGCACAGAGATTTGCTAATGTGGCTAATAATAGAAATTAACTAGAGTAAAGACCAATTCAGATTCGATTCGTTTATCAGAGGCATGCCACTAATCATTTTTTACACGTCTCCTCAATGATTACAATCTCACATGCGGACACACCTACAAAAGGACCATGATTGTGTTTTTGGCAGGTTACATTATATTATCCACGACCCTAGGTGTTTGTTTCACACAGTCACATGCTCACGGCACTATTCATGGTGCTGGAGTAGATATATGAGACGGTGACTTATTTCATTTCAGGGTGATCCAAAGTTCCAGGAACAATTTGGAAATACGATATGAAAATCGTTACTAAGCATCCAGCAACGCGGGACGCATGAGGGAGAGTCACTGATCCACGCTTTGTGAGACGGAATGATGACAAATAATGAGAGTCAAAGATGAGGCGACATCTGCATAGAAAATCACAGACGTGTGTCCAGACGAGACGAAATGTACCGGACGAGTGCTGAGATTGATGACAAACAGTCTGTAATTTTCTCAGGTTGCAACGGGGGTAAAAAACATTGATGTGGCTGATCCAGGTACTGTATAGACATAAAATCACAATAAAGTCAACACCTGCAAGACAGAAAATTACCCCGGTCCCCTGTGTCCATTTAACACTCTCTGGATGAGGCTTAAGATTACCTAGTGATCTAGTTGAAACAAGGGTTTAGCAGACCTCGTATTCAGTCACACACCGATTTGTTTTTAAGTAAATAAAAAATCTAAAAGATTACACTGAAGGGAACAAACACTTTTACAGCAAACCTTAATTTTACAGGAAACCTTCAGTTTAATGTTTGCGATATTGTGTTTCATAGCGGGCGGATTTCCGAAACACTTAAAACGCCGATTCTATCGATCGCTTTTTTATTGTTCTTCAGCAAGCATCATCCCATGAGCTCTCTCTCTCTCTTTCTCTCTCTGTGATCATGTGTGTGTGTGTGTGTGTGGCAAAGAAATATTTACCCTGAAGTTAGAAGCCTATTAGAGCCCATTAAGCAGCACATCGCTGTATTAGATTTAATAAAGCTCCTCATCTCTCCTTATCCTCTCCCACCTCACTCCCCTTCTATTTCTCGACATCGCACTCCCTCTGGATAGCAGATAAAATCCTGGCTGTGTCGTCAATTTTTCCATCACAGATCACTTCTTTTTCCCTCTGTTCTTTTTTCACCTCCGCGTCCTTCATCTTGTCAGGACAATGCCTTTAGTTGATAACCTTCTCGTTCTCGGGCTTGACCCTATTTGGGTTCTCCTTAACATTTGGAGATGACAGAAGCCAGCAGGTGGGCGATAATGTCTGACCCGATGGCACAGTTCTGTACTTTACAGCTCCACTGTACTGTATAGGATTTCTCATGCTGATTGTTTGTGAAAAAAGTGTACCTGGCCTACGCATGCATGCTACATTGCATATGTCTCATTTGCGCTTGGAACCTGCGAGCTACAGTATAAAAGCTAATGATATTTTATGTATGTATATTTGTGTATCTTTAAAGCGAGACTGATTTGCTGGAGCTGAAGCTACAGAGACGGGGACGAATAAGCAAAGCAGGGACGGAATAAGCCAGTGCTCCAATCATTTCTACTACTTGAGTCAAAATCTGTTTGTGTTCAATAGATTGCGATAGTATTGTATGTATGAAAAAAAATCAGAAGTAAATAGGAGGTTTTTGCTTACATTCAGGCAAAAGTGAAAGCAAATTATGCCAGGTATGCATCTCAAAGGAAAAATAAAGCCTACATTCACCAGTCATTAACATGAACATGCAGTCATTCTTCATAAACGTGGTGCCGTTAATCCTGACATAAACCTACTTAGAAATATACAAGGAATGTATTCCTGTAAGGAACTGGTTTGGATTAGGTAAATGTTGTATGAACATGCTTGTACTACAGGGTGCGAGTGGTAATCCTGCCCTGAGGCGCTGCTTGTCAACACGCAAGACAGGCAACTAACTACTCAGCACCCCTGGCCAGTAGGGGCTAACAAACTTATTTATTATGTAATTTATTATAATAGTGTTGAATGCTGGTCAGAGAGACCCCTTGCAAAGTTTTGCCTAGGGCACTAACAGACTCTAAAATAAGTCTCTGATCCCCCCCCCGCCTCACCTTAAATTTACACATTCATATCTTTTCACATAAGGCTTCATAACAACTTTATCATCCAAGGTTCACACCACACACATCTGTAGCATACCTGAACCAATCCCATCAGCTCATTCAAAAAAGGACTCCATGGTGCTGAGATGGGGAGTTGGAATCCATTTGCAAATTCTGTGACTATCAGAAATCACCTCAAGCCTACTATAGTATGTTTGGTACTGCAAAATACAAGAAAAAGTATGAATTCATGAGTCAAATCCAATGTCACATTAAATGAGGTGAAATCGTACAGTATGAGCAATCAATACAGCAAACTGATCGGTTACCCTAAGACCGTATCGTTCTTGAGACCACCTTATCCAGCAGACTCAAGCATGCCATGCAGTCACAGTTGTAGAAGATCTGGACCAAAACTGAGACAAAATAGGTATTGATGTTACTTGGTGCATGGCATCACAATGTCAAAGCCACATTCGCATGCCTGTCCATAAACTTGGTGTGATTTCGGGAGCCTATCCAGCTCCAGGCAGGTTTTAAAAAGTGAAAGAAATCCAAAACCCTGAAGAAATCACAGACAGATGCTTTGGCCATTTTTCAAATAACGTCTGGTCCAAGCCCATTAGAAATGGTGGTCTAGAACGCATTATGCCATACTCCTCGGCCCGGATCGAATCAGATATGGAAGCCATCCGTGCCCGATCATGGAAGTGGATGCAAATTCATCAGTGTTGTCGGTCTGTGACAAATCTGTGACAATCTCGTCCTCTGACATACAAAGATTGATTTCATGCTATGCCTAATAATATTGATATTTGGAGAAAAAAAATGTCAAGAGCAACACATGAAGCACAAAAACTGACTTCCTCGTTATATTCTTCGCTTTGTGTTTGTTGGTGGCTCACAACCCAACTTGGTACATACTGCCTTCTGCTATATTGGACCTGAGAACAGAAAACCATAAAAAATAAAAATAAAAAAAAAATTTAAACCCAATGTGAACGCTGGCCAGTAGGGTACTTGGAATCGTTTCAGGGCACGGTACAAATAAATCATGCCTAATGTGAAAGTATCCTTAGTGTGCAGACAGTAACCTGAGCTCTGAATCAAACCCTGGGCACTGGAGCTGCCAGCATGAGAAATGCTACCTGGTGCCAATTATGCAAATTACTGAGTATTTTAATAAGCAGTGTACTACATTCATAGCAAATAATTTGATTGTGCACTCCACTTCGCAGTGTGTAATGACAATTGGAAGACGTTAATCCGAAAATAGCTGGGAATAATTGAAAAATTTTAATTTAATAATCACTAGTAAGCATGGCACAGATCCAGGATCTACAGGGAAGAAAATGCTTTTCATTAACCCATGCCATGCACAGACTGTAAATTCAAAAATTACAAAAAGGCTTTTCGAAATCTCAACACATTGTCGATGTGCCTTAATGTGGTCGTTGTTCCCATGTATTAACTTACCTAGGAGTCAGGAACTATTTAGTGGACAAATTTATCACTGTCACTCACATACACACGTTATTATAAGGTTTACCCATTTTCATTATCTTCCAAATACAGCAGTGTTGTAAAAGTGTCTCTGACATACTTAATTAAAACCAGTGTAATAACACATATGCTCAGCCGGTACGGACACACACTTGTCTTCATCTTCATCAAATAATCATTTGAAGAAGATTGTCATGTTCACATGTTGTTCATGTTATCATGTGTACATGGTTGCAAGAGGCTTAGAGGCAATTTCAGGAGACTTGGGGCATCCACAATTTTTTTTTTGTTGACAATTTTCTTGGGAATGCCAATTAGCCTAAACTTCATGTCTTCGGAAACTCACCAAGCACCGGGAGAACATACAAACTCCAAGCAACACAGAGCAGAGGTGGGAATCGAACCCTCAACCCAGGAGGTACGAGGCCACAGTGGTAACCACTATGCCACCATGCCACCTAAGAATGATATATTAACTAATTCATGAAGTCAGTTTAGCCATTATGGTGGTCTAAAAATGCCCTTTTTCAAATGATCTTTTTGGGGGTTTTTTGGCCACAGTAAATATCCTACAAACAGGAGTGATGCTAATTATTCATTTTAACAATAATTATTGTCAATTATTCTGATTAAAGACATGATTTTCACAATTTGATCAATTTTCTTTTCGAATTTCTTTTTAAAATAAAATTAGCAAATAAGACTTGGACTCATAATGCTGATAAAGAAAGTGAGAAATCATCTGCCCATTGTAAACAGGAGTCTTTAGATTTAGAAATAATGAGGTTATAATAAGTACTGTACGTTAGGTTAGAGATACTGTAAACAAGTGGTTGAGGCAATATTCAGTGATGCAGGAATTAAAGCAGCTTTAAATACAATGTTCTGGCTTTTCTTTAATGCTAGAACTGGTTGATATAGAACGCAAAGAAAAAAAATATTTTGGGTTCTATAACAGATTTTAAAAATGTTAACATCTCATCAGGTGGAGGGTTTTTGCAGGTTGTCACACTTTTGATAAACAGGCTATTTAAGGAGATCAGTGGTCACATCACTTGGAGGTGAAAAGTGATCCTGCAGTATCCATGGATACTAATCTCTCATGGTAACAGTAGAAGCTGATATGAAAGGCAGAGCTTCCCAAGAATGCCCACACACACACACACACACACACTATTATTATTATTATTATTATTATTTATAAATCTTGGATATGTAGCGTTTAAGATGCTCATGACCAGAAGGTTATATCAGGGAACCCTTGAGCTAGGCTCTTATCCTCCACCTGCCAACCTCCGTACTGGGATTTAAATTCTACCTTGTTTGTAATGCAACAGTCATATTAAATCAGTGATATTCAAGCTAAATACAAACTCAAATAAACCAATAGGGATCATTTTGTAGAATTCTCTCTGCAACAAGAATTGAAGCAGGCCACAGAAAATTATTAGATTTTATATAAAAACATATCCTGTATGCAAAAAGAAGAAATTTCTGTAAGGTGTTTGGTCTAACTATTAACTACTGTAGTTGTTGACTATAGAACTAATACTGCAAGTGGTTAAAGCTATTTAAACTTATCTTATTGTTTATTGTGGGCAATCTGTCAGATATTATCAGTGTCCAAAACCTGAGCCAAGTCAGGAAACCTGACACAAGACAAATCCATAATCAGAAGGTGAAAATAACACTTAACTGAGATCAACATTAAGCTTTTTCAGGCAAGTGGCTAAGGCCCAATAACCAAACTTACATTTCCTGAATTGGAGAATTTCTATAAACTAAAAAGTAAATAAATAAAATAGGGTCCTGAGTATTGCAGCAGTAAAGGGCTCACCCTATCATGCAGAGATCACAAGTTTGAATCCCAGGTGGTATGTAGCCTTTCACAGCGGGGGGCCTAGAGATATGGACCGGCTGCAATGCCAGATAAGCCTGTTAGTTTCGGTTTCAGAGTGACCTAGGAGCAAAGATTAGGGCACATGGATGTCACTGGAGAATCCGTGCTATTACCCGTCCGTCAGATTCAAGCTTAAGTCGGTGTGGCACACTACCTTTCTACTGTATGACTCACAAAAGACCTCGTGCTTATTAGGGACTTAACCCACGGTCTGTGTCGAGGGACCGTGTTCTCCACCAGTGTAAGATCTCACTTTGGATCTGTGGTGGTTAAGCTCTTAACATTACCTACAGTTCCATGCTTGTTAAAAAGCAAGGTTGTAAATGATTGATGGCAGAGTGATATCTCCAAAAAGGTTATCATGATAATTTTACAGATCTGTCAATTTTTCAAAGATGGAAGAAGGAATTCCTCTTTCTTAATGTTCACAAGCATGACCGCACATCTTATAACACTCCCTTAGTGAGCAACTTTACTTCCTTTTTCATGACAAGATGCACAAACAAACACATTCACACAGATCACAAGAAGATTTTCACCCTCATTCCATAAAAGCATTTCCTCCCGCAGGCCCGTAAATGATGAAGCACCATTAATCAGAGAACAGACACACGACTCTGCACTTTCAGTTCGGCATCATCCATCAAAACAGCCCATGTTGTCTTTTCAGACACAAATAGCAAAATGTGGCCATTATTACAGTCAATGATTAAAGCAAACAACCAAGTTATACCATGCAAATAGAGAATCAGTGCCAGCTTAATACAGTGTGCTCAAATCTATCTGAACTTTGGGATACGGTCCAAGAAAATAACTGACAAACAAACAAATTATGTAATGGCTGTGTGAGATAATGAGACGTTTCTTAGTGCAAAATTAGTCTCCAAGGTCACGTTGAACAGTCAGCAAGTGTTTCACTCAGTTTTCTGCACATTTACCAAACACATTTAGCAAGACACATTTATTTGCAGACAATAGTTACTAGCTAGGCGGCATGGTTTGTACTGGTTAACACTGTCCAGGTCCATCCTGCACCTCCAGTTTCCGGGTTCGATTCCCACCTTGTGTTACGTGGGTTTCCTCCAGGCACTCCAGTTTCCTCCCACAGTCCAAAGACATACAGAATAGGCTAATTGGCGTTCCCAAATTCCCCGTAGTGTGCGAGTGAGTGAGTGTGGCTGGCACCTATCCAGGGTGTACGCTGCCTCATGCCCGAAGTCTTCTGAGACAGGGTCCAGGCCTCCCAGGACCCTTTATACAGGGTAAAATGCTATAAACGAGTGAATGGCTGAGTGAGTAAGTTACTAGCAAAACCCGATTACATACCGAATGGTCCATAAGCATGATTCAAGTGCACCTCCCAAACTAAAACTTTCTCTTTATTTATCACTGATCTTAAAATATCACGTTTTCAAGCCCTTTTCAACGTGTGCTTCTTCATGCCCACGTTTCATTCTGCTCATCCTACCTGCTGATTGTAAAGCTATTTTCTGCAACATTGCAATAAACACACTTAAAGGAATTTCGTTCCACAGAGCTTGTCTGAGATGTTTTGAACTGAGAGACAAGCAATTCACAGTCCTTGTGTTACAGGTTTATTTTTTCTTCCCCACCGGTCATTTAATGCTATTTGGGATTCAACCCCAGAACCGGGACGTTAATATAGCTGATATTATAAACAGGAATATGTTAAAATATAAAGTAAATCTCAAGTTTCTCACAGCTGTCCACCACCTCCATTGTTTAATCCCCTCACCATTTGGCTACATACGGTAGTACCGGTAAAAAATGACAGCTACTTTCACTTCTGTCAATTACACTAAGTGTCAGTCGCCAGCTTTGCCAGTTGCGGTTACTTAGTTCTGCCAGGCGCAGAAGGATATGTTTTTTAGCGAAGCAAAATAACTGGTTAAATTAGCAAATAAATCATGAACAATTATGGAACTGTTGTTGTTAGAGTCTTTGATATAAGATAAGTTTTTAAAAAATTTTTATTAAAATAGTTTGCTTTTTTTTTTTTTGTAGTTTTCATCTTTTTCTGTTAATAATTAGAGAGCTTTCTGATAAACAATGTGTTTGTATGTTTGACTGTCTCATTTTTCATCAGTGAACTTATCAAAGCATAGCAACAGACCAAGCAACACGTTCATTCATCTACAAAAAAAAAAAAAAAACTACAGTTCTATAAAAGCAATATCATATACAAAGTTGTGCTGTTGCCCTGAGTATCTGCCCGGTGATATTTTCGACCCATGGCAGCGTAATGCCCATGCTAATATTCAGCACAACAGCACTCCCTCTTATGTGACATTGCTTAGTTATAAAAGGAGTGCTCAGTGTTTTTTTCTATTCTTCTAAACTTCAGCAAAATAATGCTAAAATAAGAGCCACTGCGCATTTAATGTCAATGTTATATGTGTAATACACCAATAAATGTCATTAGAAACTTAAACACAAAGAACCATAGTAGGATATAATAGCACATCCTGTCATGTTTTAACACAAAGCATATTATAATATTTTAGTATATACTGTATTTCTAATTGTATAGCACTTTCAGAAAAAGAGCAAAAATTATACTGCTGCTGGTTGTGCGTGCATGGGCCTATGTTTTACAATTTCAAGTTCAAAAAGCTGAACTGATTAGCATAATATAGGAAAGAACTAAAGAAGCATGGTTAGCACTTTAGGTTTAAAATAAAATTTCTCTACTCCCTTTCATCAATTGCATTAATAAATCACAAAGATGCTAGGTGACTTAAAAGATAGTAAACCCTCATTTTAAAATGAATCATGAAAAAAAAAAATCATGTCTGCCTGATTGTGAAATGATTAGTGATCATTTATACACTTGGTGAAGTTGCATCTTTAAAAAAAAAAAAATCAGTTATTTTAACGAAATAAGTAAGAACATTTCTAAAAGTTCTTTGGAACAAAGGAAAAAGGTCATGTGATCTGATTGTGAAAATAAGTATTTTTACAAATGAACTGGTTGCCCTATTGTGCACTATAATCAAAGTTTAGTGTGTGTTACTTTTTCTGGCAATGCAGTATATTTTCAATAAAGTCTCACACTCAAATTCTAGATTTACAGATCCTTTGAAAATTTGTGCCCGGAAAAGAAATTGAAGGATGAAATGTTGAAATAACATCAACCTCCATGCATCTCCACAACACCTCTCTT
The DNA here is from genome assembly GCA_030068045.1 of Platyallabes tihoni. Classification (NCBI taxonomy): domain Eukaryota; kingdom Metazoa; phylum Chordata; class Actinopteri; order Siluriformes; family Clariidae; genus Platyallabes; species Platyallabes tihoni. Next base: position 5,016,279 of record JAQQZS010000008.1, on the reverse strand, counting down.
ATGCTACAGTAGAAATGAAAGCGGAGCTCAAATGGCACTGAGTTGTAATTATCCAAAAATCATATTTAAAAACAAGACCCCGAGAAAGATTTTAAAACTGGATGAAATGACGGGTAATGAGGCGTGATCACCGCAAATGGACTATCAACAAAGCACACAGAAATCTATCCAAAGATCATTTATTGTTCATACATGCACAGGGACTACAAAAGGTGGTTAAAAGGAACAGGTAGGGATGCTATGTAGTATATTAAATAAGCTCGACCACTAATAGGTGAACAAATTATAGGTTATAGATTCATAATAGAAATAGATTTATAAAGAGTAAAACAGCTACCAGTGCTGGGTGTAACACGTTACAAAGTAACGCATTAGAGTACTTGGTTTACTTTTTTGATGTAACGAGTAATCAAACGTGTTAGGTCCACTATTTAAGTACTCAGTTATTTAGTTACTTTTTCCAAAATGTAATCCGTTACTTGGACAATTTATGTAATCCATGAGCCAGACAGCAGTCATTCCAGCAGTGTGTGTGTGTGTGTGAGAAAGTCGTCCTACAAGCCCCGCCCCCGATAACCCTCTGTTATACCTCTATCTCACCTATGCCGTTTGACTATGTGAGGACCGATGGACGGAAAGATGGAAACCTAATCACAGCACCAAAACTCGTGTTGAATCATGATGAACCGTACTTACGGCCACCGCGCGAAACCGCACAGGTGAGATAGGGGTATTAGTAGTTAACAGATTATGGGCCAAACTTCGCTGAGTGATGATGGTAGAATAATTATAA
>JAQQZS010000008.1:4971914-4984222 GCA_030068045.1 Platyallabes tihoni | reverse complement strand
ATTCTGTACCTTCAGGAGAGCGGATTCAGTGCTGTGACGAGTTCTAAAACCGGATTGGAATTTCTCAAGAACATGATACTCTACAGGTTTGGTGTTTTTTGGTTTTTTGAGTCGGCATTATACTCTTTTAAGTCCGCACCTTCAAACTGTGAGGGGAAGCCCAGTGATGTACCGGGTCATCCAAGCCTCATTTAAAAGAAACCCTGGAAGATGTTGCGGGAAGAATAACGCGCTTGAACAGATGCCATTTTGTCTCATAGCTGTATTGGACTCTGAACTCTGTCTTGTTTAGAATTTTTCCAAAATTAGGATTATTCACCTTCACGACATCTTTACAGGACAGACATTTTCTATCATCATGCTCCTGCACTGATTCATTGGAACTAGTGGCTTCCCCCCAGAAAACACAAAACTAAATACTGGAATGAAATATAAATAACTAATACCAGGAACTGTAATGGTAAGTGAGTCTCATCATCTTTGAGTCAATCATTTTTATGTATTTATTTATGAGTCGCACTTTGACCGGAACACCCCTCATGCTTCCAGTGACTCCAACAGTGGAATGCCATTAATTTCACATTTGCAAAGAATTTGGAAATTGAGTCATGTCAACTGGACATCTTGGGAGGATTAACAACTTACCTTAGACAGAAGAAGCTACTTGGATGAGTAGTGAAATGTTTCTACAGATCTAAGAAGTCATCCAGTTCACAAGACTCAACTTCATACTGTATAACCTCACCTGGATGACTGAGAATCTTCACAGACACATTTACAAATTATTTTCATGAAAACTGATCTGGCACAAAAAAATAGTATTTGCTATTTGTATTTGAGAAAGACCGTTTTCATTGTATTACATACAAATTAAAACATAAGAAAAGAAAATCTCGATACTCTCAGCCTGCCGTATGCACCAACCAGAAAGACAGCATGGCTAGGCAGTACAGGAGCTCATTTACTTGGACACTGAAACTGTGTGTTTGGAAGAAAAGATGAACCAGAGGGAGTTTGGGGTACAGTAGGTAAAAAAAAAAAAATTAAAAATGCATTATGGTGGCATGATAATTTACTGCTTAGCACTGTCACCTTGCACCTCAAGGTCCTGAGTTTCATTCTTGTGTCGGATCTACTGCATGTGCATGGAGTTTGCATGTTCGCCCTGTGCTTTGTGTGTTTCCTCTGGGTTCTCCAGTTTCCTCCCACACATATACATTCAAGACATGTAGATTAGTCTAATTAGCGTGTCCAGATTGCCTGTAGTGTGTGAATGCTGACTGGAGGTCCTACCATGGTCATACTAAACACAAATGGAAATAAATACAATGGTTACCACTGGCCTCCATGGTCCCTGGTTGAACTCAGCGTTTCCTAGCTGGATGGGAAAAAATGCATTATGTAAGGGGTATTTCAGCTGGAACATACTTTGGATAATTTCTAAGATATATGTTTTTTTTTTAAAAAAAAAGTTAAATATGGGACCTTTAAGTGTCCTGCCTCGAGCCAGACTGTGAATATAAGCTTATTATGAACTGTATTTCACACTGCCAGTTTTATTGTGTTTCTGAATAATCACTGCCGAATGCTGGGACGCTATATTTGACTCATGTGATCTAAATAGCATATGACCTTCTGATGTTCAACCTCATCATCTGGAGATTAATCTATGATCGTGCAGCTGTCCAGGACGGTGAGGATCAGAGCTTGTGGTGGTGACAGCCAGTGGGGCTTGGGGAGAATCTGAGTGCAGGGTGCGATGCAGAGGTGTGAAAAACCACTCACTCTTTTCTTCTTTTCTGTCACTAACCTTCTCCTTGTCTTCTCATTTGTCCTTCTCATGTGCACTAACTTAAAGAAACACACTCAAAAACTTAATTTAAAGATTTTACACACATCGGTAAGCAGATTAGAAATATGTTGACCATATAGTGTACATGCATGTGCATGTTTTCTCTCACACACAATCCCAGACACACTTGTCCAACTACACTTGTGAATTCTCAACCAACAAGTGCTTTGCACAAGTTCAAAACTCTGACAGTCCTATCTTTGTGGGATGGAACACACAGCTGGTGGCACAGCTGGATAACATCAGCAAATTCAGTGTAATCTGTCTATGCCACACTAACACACGTACACTTACACACTTCCTCACACATGCAAACGGACGAGACTGGCTCTATGCTCCTAACAACCCTTCTATCATACAGCATCTCTGCCAAAAGAAAAAGGAAAACAAATAATAAAAATGTAAATCCACTTCTAATCACCAGATCTTATAAAATGTTCCTGATTGACCTGCTCTGAAGATAATGTCACTGTTCTCAAAGAATACCGTACAAAGATGCAACTGTGGACCTTTCAGGAAGTTAAGTGCATCTTATAGTAGATAATTATCTATACTACTGTATATCGAAGTAAGAATACTTCATGACTTATCAAAGTTTCTGTGTCCTTAACCATGGAAGGCCATGGCTCACCAATGATCACAAACTAAATGGCCCAAAAACATTTTACCATTACAAACAAGGCATGCAGCGCATATACTGTAGCATGATCCATAGATCCATCCATCCATCTAGGAACCTCTGTAATCCAACTAGGGACAGTAGAGGCCAGTGTGTCTATTCACATTTACCCCATCTATCCCATGTAGGACCTCTGGTCAACATTCACACACCCATTAGCTTGTCTTTGGACTGTGGGCGAAATCCAGAGTACCTGGAAGAAACCCACCAAGCATGGGGAGAACTTGCACACTCCATGCATACAGACCCTGAGGTGGGAATTGAACCAGCACCCTGGAGGTGCAGGGCGACAGTGAGAATCACTAAGCCACCGTGCCACCATTAAGCGCACAGTATATGAGCTAAATGCAAATGAAACAACAGGCCGTTGATTTAATTTTTCCTTAGGTTATATCTAAATTCCGCTTCATAAAGAGTAGCATTATTAGGAGGGGAGAGATCCTACAGAGCTTAATAATAATAATAATAATAATTGTAATAATAATAATAATAATAATAATAAATAATAATTGAAAAGAGAACATTAATGTGTCTGAAACCCTTTAAGGCTTTTGCATTACTAATTTTCAAAAGTGAAACTAGCGCTAACTAACTGCACCAGTCCACACATCCAAGTCTTAATTGATAATTCAGACATCGCTGTATTCATTCCGTTACTTAAATCTGTATTTCATTTTCATTTACGAAAGTTAATAAACCAAAGCAATGCAATCTGATCCAACCTACTACCGTTGGACGAATCCAATCTTTGCGATCGGCGCTGCACAACAACATTCTCATTTCCATTCGTCGTGCATGACTTAGCATGTAAGGTCATAAAGTAATTAATAAGAAGATTGTGTGTGTGTGTGCTTGTTTATATACATTATATGAAAAAATTCTCATGGTTCATGGAAAGGATCAATAAAGCCTGATGGTTAAAAACAGCCAGTGATAATAGAATACGATGAACCAGGCCAGTCGGTTCCTATGGGAGGATGCCGTAATAATAGCAATGCATTTAAGAAAAAGAAAGGATGCCAGAAGTGCACACAGAAGCATGCTGCTGCAATCAAGAAACCTCTTTCATCCTCCTTATTTGCTGGCAACATTATCAGCAATATTTGATAGCAATACATTGCGTAAATATATAGCGTCAGTCCCCTGCAAAGTATTGAAGCGGTGAGGCTAATTGTTTTGTTTTTCCTATTAAACTGAAGACATTTAGGTCTGAGATAAAAAAAAGAAAGTATGAGATGATAGATTTTCTGCACTTTTTATGGGCATTGTGTTTTAATAAGGAACAGGTGGTGTTACAGTAAATGTAAAAACACTTCATATTTGGTTGCATATCCCTTGCTATCTAATAACTGCACCAAGCTTGTGACCCACTGACATGGATAAACTGTTGCAAATCTTTTTGTGTGGGTGTGTGTTGCTTTTACAGGTTTGGACCATGGTTGTTTCTGCCTACATTCGCTTTATCAAGAGGTAAAATGCTGCTCAGTTTGATGAAGACAGGGCTGTCCGAATCCAGTCCTGGAGAGCACGGTTTGTAATTAACCAATGCCTAAATCGACCATCAGATCTGTTGATTAACATGTTAGTGCTAACACTGTGCTGGACACTGAACGTTCAGGACTGGGTTTGTAGACAAAGGTTACAGTCTGGTGATTGACGTGACCAATTAAAAAACTTCAACTTTCTCTTTCATGTGTTAGCGGCATGTTTTGTCATCCTGCAAGATGATGTTTATCCCAAATCCAGTACATTGGATGCATTTCTGTGTCAACTGGCCAACAGATGTTTTTGTAGACTTCTCTATCTCTTATCGTCTGCTACCAACATGAGTATCATTATCATCCATAAGATTAGCGAGGCTGTGGCAAAAGCAACCACAAACAATGACTACCTCCAATATGTTTTGGATCATATTCAGATCCTTACTTTCTCCACACTTTTGTCCTTGATCACTTTATTTTGGCTCCAGATATGCTTTGTAGAGGTTATTGGTGATGAGACTGATTATTGGTTTGGGTTTTTTTTCTTAATGTTTGTCCCTTCCCTGGTAGAATTCTTTAATGTCTGGTTGTTGGTGCAACAGTGGTTTCTTTATTTTTTGATACATTCCAAATTGTTTCAATACTTATGTCCAGCTTTAATATGGCTCGCTTTTCTCCCATAGACAGCTCTTTAGTCTTTATGTTGGTTTATCTAATTTAACAAGAATTTAGTTTTTCGTAGGTGATGCACTTGAACAGAAAGAAACACTGGAAACAGTGTTAATGCTTGTATATGTAAATATCTAAAAATGAAGGCTGAACCTCTGTCTTTCTAGTCTAATGCAACATTAAAAGAATCGGCCTCAAGTTTAAAATTAATTAAAAGAAGAATTATTGCTTGATGTGTTTGCATCAAGTGGTGGGGGACAAGCACACACTCATGCTTGACATCTTTTAAGAAGCCTTCTTTTTAGCTCTTTAAAAGTTCCACCTCGCTAATCACCTTATCATTGTCAAATGTCTGCCACGTGTGGTTGCTTCAAGTGGTGGAAGAGGAAGAAGTCACTGGGTGCAAGGTCAGGGGGGAGTAGAGGAGATGAAGAATTTTGTACCACAAATCAACTGTAAATTTCACCATTTAATGAGTTGAATGGGCTGGCGCGTTGTAATAAAGAAAGCGCACTTACGTTTTTTATATAAGAAAACAATGTTCGTTTAAACAAACATTTATTTCATTATTTGATTATTTGACATAATTTAGGCATATATATATATATGTATTTATTTTAAATATGGTAATACAAATTTTATGACTATCCCTAATATGTCCTGTACATCAAAAGAACAAAACTCTTTGATATGTATGTCATAGAGAGACCTAGAGACAGATATACATTAGGAAACACATTAGCTTTTTTCCGGTTAGACAAAATGGTTCCAGCAGACAGATGTATTTAACTGGACATGGGCTACAGGAAGTTTCACCATAAACTGTAAGAAATAAGGAAGCACAAAAAAGCGGCTTGTTTTTTGGACAGTAGCAGAAAACATAACATCTTTTTGTTCAAATAGTGCTGCACATTTAAACCGGACGTTTTTAATAATTATCAGTGGACCTGACAGTCAATTTCGGAATCCCATTGCTTGCTTCACTAAAAGGAGACAGGTATGGACTATTTTTACAAATTAGCTTGAATGAATGACTGACGGCTGATTCATGGTCAAGGACATAAATGAATATAAAAACATGGAGGTGGGAAAACACAGGACAAAATCACTGGCCAGACTTAATGATATCTTATTTTGTACATGTAAAGTGATAAGAGAACACTAAAGTTTACGGGAAAAAAATATGCTTAATATATAACTTTTTGTTACAGAAGCAAATAATATTTCACAATAAAGTCATTATCAGGACAGAAGAAGTACTATAGTTTCCTAAAGTCAGCCACTTATTGGGACATAAAAATATTTCTAAAAATCTTTAGTCGGTATTGATGCACTAAACTAGACAACTAGTTTGGAGATATATGGTATTATGTTAATTAAAAATAGGGCTACCACTAACAACTATCTTGTTAATAGATTAATCTATCAATTATTGAAGTGATTATCCGGATTGTAAATGGCAGGGTTATTCAATATTGCTTATTTAACTATCAGGTTTTTAAATGTTAAATTATTAACATTAAGGATAATAAATTAATACTTTATTAAAGATTATGCCTTTAAATAGTTATTTAATACGTCTTTTAAATAACTTTTGCAATTTGGGGAGTTTAGCTGAAATGTTAAGAAAACTGACATCATGTCTTTGATAATGGGGCGTGTTCAATTGGCAGGGGCGTGGCCAAGCAAAGTGAGGTGTGAAGGGCCCACGAGTAAGGTAAGTGGTAAAAGAATACACACCTGATGAGAATATTCCAAATGTGTGTGTGTGTGTGTGTGTGTGTGTGTGTGTGGAGCGTAACGCATGCACATGAACTCAAAATCCAACAACAGGGTGCATGTGCATATTCTGTGTGTCGTGTTTGTTGTGAGCTAAAGAAACATGAAGAGTGCAAAACTGCGTGAGAGAGAGAGAATGCACATGCAGAGCTCAAAAGCCAGCAACAAGACGTGTGTGTGTAAGACCCAGACTAAAACCCAAAAAAAAAAAAAAAAAAATCTGTGCTTGGATGCACCCCCAACAGTACAAAGTCTTTCTCTCTGATTCTAGCAGCTGTTTTGCACGAGTTAGGAGTGAAATGTTTTCACACTTGGGAGATTGTCACTCATGAAGGTGTTCACCATCATGTTATTACACACCACTCCAGTAAACCAAACACCTACATGTCCAAATGTTCATAGGTCGCATGATAACATTGTGAACGAATAAAAAAAATTTTTAATTAATTTGATTTATCGAATTTAATTGACGACATTGAGCAATCGCCTTGTTGAAATTCCTTATTAAAATATTTAATTCTCATTAAATCAGCTGAACAAAACATGGGACTGTTGACCACGCTATATGAACCAGTTCAACCATGTCTGTGTAGTGCATACAGAAAGTATAAGTATATATTTAAACAATACCATGTTAAATTATAATTATAATAATAATCAAATTTCATAGACATATTTCAGATCATAAGACTTAATTTTACACCGCACCCACAAAAAAACTTAATTTTCATTGTTCATCGCATTGCTCTCTATTACTAGCATCTTAATTCAATCATTTTCAGTCAAATTGCCGTAAAGATAAAAAACATTTGACAGCAAGACTGTCATGATGGTAGATTAGGTTTTATCTTAAATAATTAAACGGAAATTCCAGGCCATGGCCAGACCAAAATGCATGAGCATGTCTCACTTAGTTTATCATTGTACAGATCAAGCGATGAATTCATTTAATACATTTCCGCACGCAGACTAAAATTAATTCCAGGCTATGCCTTGATTTTCCATGCATGGCAAATGACTAGTGACTTGTGCTGAATCATGCTTCACTGCTTAGTTATTCTGTGGTCATGCTTTCTGGGTTGATCGGCTTTGCATAGTCTGGACGCTGCTCATAAGACAAGCAGAACCCAATCATGTGACAGACTCTTGGACCTCTTGACCGCATTTCTTTTCAATTGGATGCTTTGTTTTAGAGCAGGGTAATATAATCCCAATATGTACAAAGAGAGGAATGCACGATGTCTTTAGAACCAAACAAAGTAGAGAAAAAGATTAAGGATGTCTTCAGGAATTATTTACGCCCTGAGAATGTTAACACCCCAAACAGCAGCATAATTAGCTTCCTTATATCAAAATTGTCTTTATAATAATTAGTAATGACTTATCTCTATAAAATCTTCTCTTAAGAGCTTTTGAGTTTTAATGATCTTCATGACCTCAGGGCAAGTCTGAATGCCAACTAGGTACTGCTTAGTCAAAATCATAATTTTTTTGGGGGCTAATTGTAGACATTTACATTCACTGGCAAGTGTATTACTTAGCTTGCTATAACAGGGTCGGTCCCCTTTTTTTCTTCAGTGCTACCTTAATTTCAACAAGGTGCTGGAAACATTTTGGTCTATACTGTATTTACATAATAATATCACACAATTTGGTGCAAATTTTTGGCTGCATGTCCATGACGCAAATATTCTGTTACCAAATCCACATCCCACAGGTGGTCTATTGGGTTGGTAACTGTGGAGGTCATGTGAGTACAGTGAATTCATTATCATGCTCAAGAAACCAGTTTGAGATTTTTTTAGTTTTGTGGCATGTTGCATTATCCTGTGCTCATAAAGGGAGAATAAAAGGCTGTGGCATTTAAACAATGCTCAATTAGTACTAAGGGGTCTAAAAAAAAAAACTGAATAATTGATAGAAGCCAGGATGGATCCCTGCTTTCATGTTTTTAGGGTCAAATTTTGACCCTACCGTCCAGCTGTTGCAACAGAAACTGGAAAAGACCAGGCAACATTTTTCCATCTTGTGTTGAGCAATACTGGTGAGCCCATGTGAACTGCAGCCTCAGTTTCCTGATCTTACAGGAGGTGTGGTCTTCTGCTGCTTTAGCACATCGGCTTCAAGGATCATGGTGTTGTGAATTCAGCGATGCTTGTTGGCTTGCCTCGGTTGTAACAAGATGTTATTTGAGTTGCTTCTGAATTTTTATCAGCTTAAACACAGTCTCTGGAATCAACAAGGCATTTTTTCCCAGAGAACTGCAGCTCACTGGATATTTCTCTTTTTAAGACCAATCTCTGTAAACCCTAGAGATGGTTATGTGTGAAAATCTTAGTAGATCAGCAGTTTTGGAAATATTCAGACCAGCCTGTCCATGCCAGCACTAACAACTATGGCAACCAAGTTCAAAGTCACTTAAATCACATTTTTCGCTCGGTTTGGACTTGGTTTGGATTCAACTTTATTGTTACTGCACATGTATTGTACAAGGCAACAAAATACAGTTAGCATCTATCCAGAAGTAAATTTGTCACAGTGCAAAATAATTTGCATATGTAAATAGTACACAGTAAAGGAGTTATACACAATGAGTGGAAATGATTATAGGTGGGTGCAATAAAGGAAGGTATTGTATACCATAATTAAAAATTTGTATATGTAAACAGTACACAAGAAGAAATTACATACAATGAGTGCAAATGATTCTAGATTGATGCAATGGAGGAAGATATTGTGTACCATGATAAATAATTTGCATATGTAAACACTAGACAAATAAGGAGTTAAATACTGTACATTGAATGCAATGGTTATAGATGGATGCAATGAAGGAAGATATTATATACCATGGTTATGATATTCATGGTTTGAGTATGTTATATACAGTAAATGTGTGCAAATTCTTATGGAGAGTGGTATGAGGGAGGTTATTTTATATGGGTCTCAAATCTGCATGTTTTAAAAGAAGTAGGAGATACTGGCGAAATCTCTGTGCATAAGGGACAAGGCCGAAGGACATTGTTGGATACCCATGGTCTTCGGGGCCTCAGAAGATACTGCATCACTCATCGGCATGATTGTGTCATTAACATTACTAAATGGGCCCAGGAATACTTCCAGAAACCACTGTTGGTAAGCACAATCCGCCGTGCCATCTGTAGACGCCAACTAAAGATCTATCATGCAAAAAGGAAGCCATATGTGAACATGGTCCAGAAGCACTGTTGTGTTGGGCCATGGCTCATTTAAAATGGAAAACTGTTCTATGGTCAGACAAGTCCAAATTTGACATTCTTGTTGGAAACTACGGGCGCTGTGTCCTCCGGGTTAAAGAGGAGGAAGACCTTCCAGCATGTTATCAGTGCTCAGATCAAATGCCAGCATCTCTGATGGTATTAGGGTGCGTAAGTGCATACAGTATGGGCTGCTTGCATGTTTTGGAAAGCTGAAAGGTATATAAAGATTTTAGGGCAACATATGCTCAATGGAAACCCTTGTGTAATTCAGCAAAGACAATGCAAAACCACATACTGCAGTTATTACAACAGCAAGACTTCCCAGTAGAAAAGTCCAGGTGCTAAGATCTTTCACCTATAGAGAACATTTGGAGCATCATTAAACAAAAAAATACATCAAAGATGACCACAAACTCTCCAGCAGCTGGAAACCTATAACTGGCAAGAATGGGACCAAATTCCAACACCAAAATTCCAGAAGCCTCAATGCCCTAAATGTTTTTATACTGTTTTAAAAAAAAAAAAGAAAGAAAGAAAGAAAGAAAAAGCAATGCTACACCATGGTAAACGCATCCCTGTCTCAAATTTATTGAGAACTGTAATGGACATCAAATTTGAAATTCATAAGTCGGATTGTAGAAGATTGAGATATGATGAACTACATTATCTAATGAGTGTTTCAGCTGGCGCATTAATGGACACTTTGGGGCGTTTTCAGACTTGCATTAACTTGTTAAAGAAATAATAACATACAGTATGGGACCTTTAAAGGGACAAATACATGTTTGCACAAATGATAAGCTGAATATCCAATGTGCTGTACATTTTAAAGACTTTGTAAAAAGACAGAACCTTCTAAGACAGAACCATTAAATACACATTGGTCTACTGACAAATATTTGTTAGATGGATACCATTTAAATATCTAGTTAAGGCTGGTGCTCTGGGTAACAAGGATTCGATATGACATGGAGGCTTCAGAGTGTCCGGATCCTGTTCTTTTCTTCTTTTGTCAGATCTCATGTAGTAACTCTTGCAGTATGTAACTGCTCAAAACCTTGATGCAGCTTGTAAGTGGTGAAGGTTCAATTCCGTGCAGAAATAGCTTTTCCCTGTGTGTCCTCTGTGACTGCTATATTGTGCCGCAAGCATTTTGTTAAAAGAACAAAATACATGGAGGAAAACGAGGACAGAAGGGGCCGAGACGGATATTTCAGGTGTAACAAAACTCACCCTGTGCGGAAGGGGTTTAGAGAGGATAAAAACAAGATGATGGTGAGAGTACTTACAAGGCACACAAAATGAGAGAGAGATGGACAAATTGAGAGAACAGATGAGAGAATGTTGAAAAAAATTACAAAAATCAAAGCAGAGGATATGCTCAAAGGAAGTGTATCAGCAATGAGGGTCTCAGAAAGATGCACAAAAGTAGCAAGATGTAGAAAGAGTTTTTTTTTTCTTACAGCACTAACGCTCCTGTACTAATTACATTCCCTCTGACTACGACAGGTGCAAACAGAGGCAGAACGAAGGAGGAGAAGAAACAGGGTAAGAGCAAAAGGAACTTTATAGAAAGTTGTAAATATTTCATCTTTGATTTACGGTGAAATATTTTGCAAAAAAATTCATGATGTTTCAAAAAAAGATAATAAATAAATGAGAGCAACCAGAGAAAGCAAGTGCAGATGACAGCAAAATAATTTTTGTCAGTTTGGACTAGTGAGCACTTTCATACCATCAATTATCGGTACCAAACACAAGAATTCCTGTCAGCTCTTTAGATACTTTCATGCATAATTTATTTGTATGCATGTCCAAATTCTTTATTACTTAATGGCATAAAACAAAAATGGCATCATAATGTCAAGTCGCAAGAATTTCTATTCTATTAAAATACAGGGGCACACACTTCAACAGTTGTTATCTACGCCGTTTTTTAAAACTCAGATTTAATTATGGCAGCAATGTGTAGTATTACTGTATGTGCAGTTTCCTCTAAAGATGTCAGGAGTCCCACCATTGTTGACGCTGTCACGTGACCATGAGAAGAGAGGCATATTTTTTTCATGTTTCTGTGTGTATACATTTGATGAACCCCTTCTGTATTAAATATTATATATAAAGTAGATGGAGTGTCCATGAGTTTAAAAAAGGGCTAAAACAGTTTGCCTAAAATATTTAAATAAAATAAATAATATAGCTTTGAACAGATGTGTCATGCATTCTAGGTTTTTGTTTGTTTGTTTGTTTCAATGGGTTCACAGTTGTATGGCGTTTACACTAAAAATTTTAATTGTATAATACTAATTTATATTTAAGATTGATTAAAGAAGATGATGTGTAATTTTGTTCTAATTTTAATATATTAATCTATTATTTGTTTGAATATCTTTCATTACTGTAGTGTTAATTTTATATGATAAATATAGTAAGCTTCTTATAGTAGTTTATATATAATATAATATACAGTAGCGTGACTCATAAGTTAGCTATTTATCCTAAAGACAAGTTACAAACAGTATACTGTTTATTATATATATATATATATATATATATATATATATATATACACTGTACACACATACATACACACACATTTTGGTGCACAT
>JAQQZS010000008.1:4926503-4936755 GCA_030068045.1 Platyallabes tihoni | reverse complement strand
GTTTGATGATCAGAAACATTTTGTGTGACAAACATGCAAAAGAATAAGAAATCAGGAGGGGGGCAAATAGTTTTTCAGACCACTGTATCTGATTTGATCCATAGCCGTGTACGCTGTGCAATGCCCGAGACTACATCTTCAAGCAGACACGGACACGGTTCCTAAGCCTGGAACGATCGTCTTCTCACGGATCAAAATGAGTTTGGGCTCAGGTGCTCACAGAAACAATCCTGGGCAGTAATGTGAAAATCAAAAGACCAGGACACAAGTTAGTAGGCTTTTATATCATATGATATAGACGTTTATTAAAACATTCTCTCATTAGCCTAGGGGTCGGCAACTTGCTCTCTGTGGCTTTGGAAAATAAATACCGAGTAGTTAATGTAAATGTTTTTTATGTTAGTTGGTTAGTTTTTTTTTTAATGTAAATCTAAATTTGAAGATTACGGTGTTCTTGTAACATTAAAATAAAACATGTTCACTTATTTATTTTATGGAGCTTTTCAATCCCCAGTTTTATTCAGGGTAACCGCTGACTGCATGCTGCAGTACGGCACACAGAAGCAGACGGCATTTTTTGGTTTGCTGCAGGTGAATAATTTACGTTTGGATTTGTATTTCAGTAATATGAGGTGGACTCAAATAAACATCGAGTATTTTATTGTAAATTAACTTTCAACCGAGCATCTTTTTTTTTTTCGGAGTTGCATGCAGAAATTAAATTTTGTTTTCTCTGTAGCAGTTCATTGATTTTATTAATGCAACGCACTATAGTTTTTTTTTATATATATATATATATATATATAAAGGTAGAAACGAGATATGCAGTGTTATCTTAATTTTAGATGCCAAAAGGGTTTTGTGGCTCCTGGTGTTTTCTTATCTGTGGGAAACCGGTGTAAACGGCACTTTGAGTGTTTAAGGTTGCTGACCCCTGTACTAGACGGTCTCTTTTTATAATTAACCTTAGACTATGTGTGAGTTGTTGTTATTATATGTATATTATATTACAGAAAATGAATGCCAGACTCCTGATTCAAGAATTCAACTGTGCTGTGGTATAAAACAAATAAAGCTTATCTTACCATATAAAACTTCACTATTTGTGACTGATATGTACCAGCTTTCTCTACAGCTCACCCTTTACACATATATACCTCCTACACCCTCACAACCACCAACTGCATTCCTCCCCTGTTAGACAAGGCTCTCCTGCTGCTTCGTTCCCACTCTCCAGCGAGAACATCCCTCAGTGAATCACAATGACATATCAAGTGATGCCAAGTGCTGACAAACTTAACCCTTCCTCTGTGTTGCATGTGGACATATCTTGGTCCCATCTGCACAACATTAACCAGTCCAATTTCCCAGTAACACACCACAGTGTGCTTTTCTTATTAAAAGGTGGAAGAGGGAGAGAGAGAGAGAGAGAGAGATGGATGAACATGCTTTTTTATAATGAAGGCTGTAAATTAAGAGCTCGGTGCTGATCTCTGGCAATGACAACACACGTTTTGTGAGTCACACCTTACGCAATCGCCTCAGCTATGACCTTGGTGACCTCGGATGTGATGCACAACGAGGAGGAGTTGGAAAGATTTCACAAGAGATTCATCTGATAAGTCTCTCCTTCCTGTTGATGTGCCTGCTGAGCCTTTATACCCCTTTACAGCTGATCGCTTTTTCTTATTGCCCGTGTGTGTGTGTGTGTGTGTGTGTGTGTGTGCGTGCATGCACACTCATGTTCACCTGTATTCTGCTCCCCAGCCTTTGACGAAGCTCATACGAATCGTGCACATGCGGGTCAACTGGTACACGGCCTCAAACCCCTGATTCACAGACTGAGCCAACAGAGCCGCAAACTCCTGGTTATTGAAGATCTTTAGATTACAGCCTGAAAGGAAAAATACACACACACAGTCTGAACATGCAAGAATGATTCATCAAGGACATGCAGACAAGAGTGTATGCCATCAATCAGAGCTTGTTGACACAAGACGTGCGGTGTGTTTTGTTTGTACTTGACTAACCTGGAGGAATCTTACACACGGTGGCAGGGTGCCAGCCATAGCGCTGGTTGCAATTAGGACTCTGGACAAAGATGGCACTGTCACTCAGACACTCTGCAAACACTTCACCACCTATGTAGTACAGCCGCACTCCCCGACCTTAGCAGGAGAGAGAGAGAGAAGACATGATAACCGAGTATATAAAGAGGGTAACATCTAACCACATCTTGGGTCACATTTCACAAGCTAGTGTTGGGTATTGAACCGAAAATCGCCAGCAGAGGTTGTTCATTTTGAGTTGTCGTACCGATATGTCTGCGCGTGAGCTCCACAGCGGTGTTGCGGTTCACATTGGACAGCAAGCCCAGGCAGAATCTCTCAGCATTGGATGGATCAGTGAACCCATCCACAGTGAGAGAGGGCTGTGAGGCGTGGAATATCTCCCCTACCCGCTGGTTCAGCTCATAGTACGAGATGGAGCACCAGAACGCTGATTCACAATATGTTACCGGTTGCAGGTCTAAGAGGGTCATGCACAAAACACAAAGAGAAACCAGGAAGGAATTAAACAAATAAAAAGTCATTTCAAAAACTTAAATATGTACTTCTGTGCATTTATAAGTGAATATTCAGGCATGATGTAATATACAGCAGGTACAAGTGAGCACAGACGTTGAATAATGCCTGGCAGGACATCAGAGTTATTCCATTATAAACTGCAACACTTAAACTGCAACTACTGTACATTGTCGCCTTCTTCCCGCTCTGAGCTGGGGGCGAGGCCTGGGGGCGGGCACTCGGCGCCTGTGATTAACCCCTTACACGCCGCTCAAAAATAGACATTTCTCAGACCGGGTATCGGTCCCCAGTATCGGGGGACTTTTAACGAGTACGAGTACTTTAGAAAATGTGGTATCGAGGCAGATACCAGATACTGGTATCGGTGCATCCCTAGTAATTATGAATGTGAATCGTCATTACCTGCGAATCTGATCTGAGCAAAAATATTGGAACTGCACAATGTGACTTGCAGTGTGAACATAACCTTTCCCTTTCAGTTAATAAATAAATAAATAGACTACTCTTAGACTTATTGCACCTCATCTTTTCTCTACTCATCGCCCTTTTCTCCTAGGCTTCCCTACACACTACACCACACTTTCTCATTAGGCCACCTGTCCTCTGTCTGACAGCGGCGTGATTGGTGAACTCTCAATCAATCATGAAAACATGAGCTCTTCCACTGATTTCTGCAGTGACTACTCACCAATCAATGTCTCTCTCTATCTCTCACACACACACACACACACACACACACACATCACTACTACGGTATACACTCGACTCAACCAGTGCTTCCAGCGTCAGAAAGGAGTCCTGTAATTGTTCTGAACAGGATTTATGCAGTTCCAACTAGTACAAGCTTGTAACACCATACAATACACAGTGAGAAGAATGGACTTTTTTAGGAACTGCACATAGAAGTTCTATTGATCAGTGCTTCATTTAGCAAAATAAGTCCATGCAATAATTGTCCACTGTCCTTGGTCTGCTCACTGTCAAGTTCACTGTCAGCTCTTTCAGAGTTCTCCTTTTTCCTCCTCTCATTGACAGCAAGTCGCTGCCACAAAGATCTTTCCAGGCTAGTCTTTTCATCTCACTGCAGAATCTGTGATCATGAAGTATAACAAAAGAATGATATGACATACAGTATTAAGCACACTGCAAAAATACAATAATACACAAAACACGGCTATGCGTAAGATCAACCATGGGTCATTTCTCACTGTGCAAACAGAAATATTAGCACACTAATAACACACTCCAACGACGTTTGACTTGCCACCGGTCTCAAATCAGAAGCATGAGACACGCGCTCTGTTTGACAAGTCGTGCTTGGCTGCCTCAAAAGCGCTTTAAAAAAAATTGCATGTCGCTTAACCACAGGTTTCTAAAATTATAGTTAACACAGTGTGTCATTACATGAAGCGATGATCAGTACAGCAAAGTCTGTGCCAACTGTCTTGTACAGAAGTATCCATTTTGGAGTCACAGCTTTAAAAAAAAAAAAAGAAAGAAAGAAAGGAAATGGCCCTAAAACCGAGCCACCTGAGATAAAATGTGTCTTCAATCAGAATACACGTGTGTGACAGAGTTACTGGAAAAAAGGCCTTGTTTGACTTCTAACAAACAATTTGTCGTTAAAGAATTAGTATTTTACTGCATTATTTACACGGTTTTTGATCCTTTGATGTCGGCTCATCCTATCACTGCGAAGCGCTGGATTGTTTACCCACTAACAGGGACCGTGAGCTGGTTTTAGGTTAATTTTACCCTACTGAGCATGTTGCAATAATAATCCTGCTCAGTTGGAAAGGAACCACATGTTGTCGCGTGGGCTTGACTGAGGAGTCACTGGTGCAACGCGACCATCTCCAGGATTATGACTGATTGGCTTAAAATGAGAATTCCACCTAAATGTAACAATACTGCAACACCGCAGATTTGTGTTTGGTCTGGCCAGAACAGGCAGGGGTGCAGCCAGATGACACCATCTTTGATCGCACAACCGCAACTTGCATTGAGCCTCGTGTTAATTTACTCAAAAACAACCCGATTCTGGGTCGGGGTGCTGTGGCCGGCTCCATCGCTGCGACCCATTGAAAGTCATCCTTGATCCAATATTTTGTCATTATTGTATCATATTGAAAAATATTACCCATTGGTATGTCTAAGTTGGTGTGTGCCCCTAACTCCAATCCAACCTCTCCCTTCCCCGATGCAATGTGTCAAACTAAGACTACTGTATATTCGTCAGTGATGAGTGGAAAATGTTAGATCACCCAACATCTCTTTACATTATTTATTCTTTGGTGGACTTGTAGCTATCATGCATTGATTTCACTATTGTTTTCATCACCATCACAGAACCAACCCCAGGCTCAGGGAGGTTGCATGAGTCAGTGCACTAACAGTGCGCTCTCCTCAACCTTTATGCACTGTGGAGAGTTGGGTCATGAAGGGTATCAAGAGCAACAACCTGTGCCACAATGGATATATTTTCGGTATCAGACAGAGTAACAGATCATGTTTACCTGGTAAAAGAGTTTAGAAAAATAAACACATGAATAAAAAAATCCCTGAAAAATCATTAATTAACATGCCCATAAATACCTTCTAACTTAATATCCCTAGTCCATTTCAGCAATTCCTCACCACATATTCAATATTTTCCTGTATTTTCTTCTACATAGTAATCTTTAGCCTTGAAAGTATTATTGAGCTCAGTGGAAGGTTTACCTTTTCCCCAGGATCTGGGAATTTATTGCAGTGAAGGACCGTGCTGAAACTTTATTACCACCATAACAAAAGCAGAGAATGATACAAAGAGAATGATACTCTTATAAAGTATTAAAAGTGTGCACTGTCAAAATGGCATAAAAATGGTATGGTTACCCGACACTGATCTCTTCTCAGCTTGACACACACTTGTTTGGGAGACTACCTGCAAATACAGGGGAGGGACAGTGTTGCCTTGTACTTCCAGGATTGAGGTTTCGAATCTTGGTCCGGTCTGCATGCATTTACCATCTCCTTGTGTTTTGTGGTTTTCCTCCATGTACTGTAGTCTGATTTCCCCACCAACCCAAAGAAACTAATCCGTGTTTCCATATTGCATTTGGTGAATATGTGGTGCATGTTGTGCCCTATAATTGTGGGAAATGAATGTTTTTAACACAAAGATTTGTGCAAAAACAATCTAATTGTGAAATAAAATCTACTTGTTGAGCTAACACATTTTAAGTCAGTTGAGAGTAATTGGACATAACTGTCAGGTGTAGCAATAAATTTCATGTTAATGAAAAGTACTAAAAGCTTTGAGTGCAAAAAGTTGCCAAAAAAAAAAAAAAAAGCTTTTAAATAGTGTGGGCAAATTTGGTTTTACAGTGCATAGACTACAAAGTCAAGTCATTAGTGGAGGGGTAGCTCAGTGGTTAAGGCAATGGACTATGGTTTGGAAGATCCCAGGTTCAAACCCCACAACCACCAAGTTGCCACTGGTGGGCCCTTGAGCAAGGCATTAACTACTCAGATATATAATGAGATTAAAAAAAAAAAATGTAAGTCGCTCTGGATAAGAGCGTCTGCCTAAATGTAAATGTAGTGGCGTGGCAGAAAAGCATTTGCCCCATCACCTATTGGTGAATGCCACAGCCAAATCTTTAAGCCTGGACAGACACTGTATGGATTGGGCCTGATTTTAACCCTAAATCAGTTGCTCATGTCTAATTTTAAAATCATTCCAATCAGTTGTCCTGATTAATTCCTCAAATGACCAAAGCTGTGCCTCCTCCAAATGATATCTGGAATTTTGGTTTCCTGTCTTGCAGTAGGTCCACAGCTCAGTCAACTCAGTCTTGCCTATTTACCACCAATTCTTGCTGCAAAAATACAGACCATACTCCCAGAATATTCTCCACATTTCCAGGGCTAGACTATTTTCTTTGTGTTTGATAGTTTGTTTGTTAAGTCTATTAGTAGGTTCAATAGGAAGAAACCTTGAGGGGAACCAGACTCAACAGGGAACACATCCTTATTTGGGTGATAATGGATAGCAGGGATTGATCTGAAGTCATACTGAGTGTTAGAAGGCTGGAAGTTCAATATAGCAGAGGTATAAAGAAGTCTAAAGTATTAAGCGGTATTAAGCCGTCACAAGTTATATGCACCCTCATATGATATAAAAGGTTAAAAAAAAAAAAAAAAAAAAAAAACTAGCTAGTTGATGTAAGCAAACTGGAAGGAAAAATCCAAATAACTTAGACAGACCAAACATTACTCATCAGGCTTTAATAAAAACCAATTAAAACCACCACTTGGTGTCTAATTACTGATATTCCAACCAACCCTGCTTGACTTTGTTCCCCGGACTATACCCCTAAATCAGGTAAATCCAAAGCGTGTTGGTTTACAGTTATTCTTTTGTCATTCATCTCTTTACCAAACTCCCACCACTTTCTGCGTGTTCCTTGAATGCTCTACACAATATTGCTATGCATCTCTGATTCAATTAAACTTCAATTAATCCCTCATTATCTAGAGTGCTGGGGGAAATACCAAATCCTGAGCTTTGCAGGAATGTGTGCTCCCGATCATTATCTACTGTACACCCATTCAGATTATCTACATCCATCACCCAAAAGGTTTTCTCACACTGTAACGCTCTGTAATGACCATTCATTACTTTCAAATTAAGCACACTTATCATCTGCGTGCTTGTTCATAATGATCTGCATATGTTGCCAACACACTGAACACACACACACATGCACTTTCAGTTTAGAATGATTTCTGGTAGTAGGTGGGCTTTAGGTCAGGGTAATGATGTGGAAAAGACTTTATCGTAATGAAGTTGAACACATCGTTTGTTTGGCATAATGGGCCTGGAACTGGATGTTTTATTGTTTAAAAAAAAAAAAAAAAAAAACATAAATGCAAATGAAAAGCAAATGATAAGTGTCCTGTGTTGAAGTACAGTTACTAGTTTGAGAGACTGAATGTCTGATTTCTGTCTAAACAAACACCAGCAACTAGCAAACACTGATTTTAAACTGACTACGCACAACTTATTTAGAGTCTTCCC
Organism: Platyallabes tihoni; assembly: GCA_030068045.1. Taxonomy (NCBI): domain Eukaryota; kingdom Metazoa; phylum Chordata; class Actinopteri; order Siluriformes; family Clariidae; genus Platyallabes; species Platyallabes tihoni. Next base: position 4,929,102 of record JAQQZS010000008.1, on the reverse strand, counting down.
GGGTACAATTACTCGGACCTCTCCATCATTTACATTCCGTTCACGAATACACGTTTTTACACATATGTTTTTACATTGATTGTAAGCGTCCAAGCCTCCGAAGACAGAGAATAAGAGAATAAGCCGGTTTAAGAAAATCAACTTTCACACCATACCTAATATTACTAATATTTCTGAAAATTGTCAACAGGAACTCTCTCACATGGATTCCTACTTTAGAAAAATACATCATATATCAGACTCAGGACTGATCAGGTATCCATGGTACTGAGCTTTCACATTGCGCAAACGTTCTAGACATTGGAGTCAGGTGTACAGAGATCAATGCCTGAGTAAGTAGTGTGAAATCAATGCAAAAAGTCATTCCTAATGTGCTTAAAAGACTATAGCTGTAGACTATATGTTCAGATGCATAAGCTACAAGGAAATACCTTACCCGTCAAGTTGTAGGCTCGATTATTACAAAAAATAAATACCACTGAGCGTGAGAAATAACTTTTCCAATCATCAACAGATCTAAAAATAGGATCCCGGTAAAAGGATACATACTTTTTAAGCAATTATACTCCTTCAGGATGAAAGGGGGAAAAAAGAAAGAAAAAAGAAACTAAAGTACCTAAAACAAGCTATGGAAAAAAAAGTCTTTCAGAATGTCTAGACGTAATTGCATAAAGACTAGACTGAGACTTTGGGGTAAAAATAAAAACTTAATATGCTGATGATGCATACAGTATAGAGACACTTAGCGCATTGGAGTTCATTTACACTAGGACGTGGGAAGAGACTAGACTAGGGAAATAAAAAAAAGATTTCATAACTCTATTCCTCAAGACATTCGTATATACAGTAATATGAACTTCAGTATTATGTTTTCCAAGCACTCTGCCAGCTGATTAGTACGGTTGCATTTACAAAGAAATTATTTTTAAAGTAAGTAAATGATACTTCTTTTTTTCTTTTTTTAAATGCCAAAAGAGAGAAAAATGGTTTTAAAACCAATAAAACTATTTTTTTATAGTAGAAAATGTTCTAAGACTCAAGTGCATGACATTATATAAGTAGATAAACCAATCAGGGGCCAATACCAAATATGTGACTTATACTGTATACAGTATATAAGACATATATGTCTTATATACTGTATAATAAGACAATGGTGTATATCAGAGGATATGGGACGTAACCTAAAACCAGTCACACTTAGCAAGCAAACATGCATAGCAATTATTGATATTAAAACTTTGATGCAGCAAGTAATACGATTCATGACAGCTTATTGTACTGTAACTACAGTCTGAATGCATCGATCAAGTAAGATGCTTGCAAGCTTTCATAAGTACTCAAACCCTGTCCTCGCTCTCAGAGGCATCGAGTAATCACTAAGCGCAATCAAGGAGCAGCGATTAAGCAACATTCCAACTCTTATGACGGCTGCAGCACTGCTTCAATCACCTAAAGTACTCGTTCTGCTCACACAAGATGCACCAGCACATTGCAGCACAACATACTGCTATTACTATTATAACTATTATTTATTAAACCTGGAACAGAAGAGAAAATACCTGGTATCTGTAAACATCCTGGCCTTATTACATAAAAGGTACTTACGTTAGTTAATAACTCTAAGAATCGTGTGTGTCCTTACTGTACTTACCAACTGATATATAGAATGCATACTTTTAGAAAAGAGTCTTCTGGATTTCTGAGCAGTTTATTAAAAAAAAAAATACATTAATTAAAAAAGTTATGTCATGACAAGAGTGAACTGCCCACAGTAACGAGCTGCAACAAGAACTCAAGTACATCTGCAAGATCTGATGTCTATGGCTTTAAAATCTGGTAAAAAAAAAAGGGAGAGAGTGTGTGTGTATGTGAGAGAGAGAGAGAGAGAGAGAGAGAGAGAGAGAGAGAGAGAGGAAAATAGTAGACAGGTGCATTAACCCTTCAGAGAAGATTTAATTGCAACTCCACCAAAATGTACAGTACAAGCACACACTGTCTAAATTATGCAACTGTTATTGATTGCAGTGATTTTCATTTAATTAATACAGAATTGTTAATAAATATGGCCATGAAAACTATGTATACAGTATACCTATGATCATTTGTAGTGTACAGAAATATTCTTTATACTGTATATTATAATTCATTATTATAGAACAGGTTTGAAGTCCTTAAATAACTTTAATCTTAGTTGTCATCTCTTTATGATCATTATTATTACTATTATTATTATTACTATTATTACATCCATATATCTAGAAACCTCTGTAGTCCACTGTGGGAGGAAACCAGAGAACCCAGAGGAAACCCATCAAGCACGGGGAGAACATGTATATGGGAATCAAACCCAGACCCTGGAGATGCAAGGTGATAGTTCTAGCCACTATGTCACTGTTGTTATTATTATTATTATTATTGGAAGTGGCGGCGGCGCGGTGGTGTAGTGGTTAGCACTGTCGCCTTGCACCTCCAGGGTCCGGGTTCGATTCTCGTCTCTGTGTGCATGAAGTTTGCATGTTCCGTGCTTGGTGGGTTTCCTCCGGGTACTCTGGTTTCCTCCCACAGTCCAAAGATATGCAGGTTAGGCTAATTGTCG
>JAQQZS010000008.1:4880892-4894399 GCA_030068045.1 Platyallabes tihoni | reverse complement strand
ACTGTGGGAGGAAACCGGAGTACCCGGAGGAAACCCACCAAGCACAGGGAGAACATGCAAACTCCATTCACACAGACCCCGAAGCGAGAATCGAACCCGGACCCTGTAGGTGCAAGGCGACAGTCCTAACCACTAGTAAAACACCACATGGTCACCTTAGTAACCGCTTAGTATGTTGCTCCGAATTGCCTAATAACCATCTGTGTTGTCTTCATGCTACAATGCTAACAAGTTCAATCTAACACAAGTCCGAATCCCCAATCCTTCTCTACCCCTGATCAATGGCACTATTTGTTGAACAATGGATTCCTTGTCCTACCTCACTAGCGTTCCATTGGTTTCGGCCCCAGTTAGCTAGTATGTTTCTCATGGTTTATTCTTCTAACTTTTGGGATACATAGTACTGGTAAAAATTTAAACCTACTTTCACCACTGGTAATATAAGTAAATGTTGTTGCTAACTGCCAGGCATGGAAGGATATGTGTTAGTGGGGCAAAATAACTTGAACCATAATAACTATAATAACTGGTTAAACAAATCATAATATCCTGATAATAAAAAGTGTTTGTGGTACTGTTGTATAAAAGCAATATCGACCTGGAGGTTGTGCTGTTGTACTGAATATCAGTACTTCTGTGCCACAGCTGTGCTGATATTCAGTATACAATCAATCCCTCTTACATAATATTGCTTAATTAATATATAGTTTGGGCCAAATGAAAGCAACATAATAAGAGCTTCCAAATGTATTAAACCATAAATCTGGAGTTTTTTAGGTAATACACCAACAAACTTCATAAATTAAACTTTACATTTGTGAGAATTTATTACAGTTTTGAAAGCTGAAGATGTTCACCGTCCCACAAACATAATTCCCTGCAAGCTTAATAGCAGCTATTATTACGTTTGGGGGAAATTTATTATGTTTGTAGGATTACTGCATCACAATTTGCAGATCTTTCTAAAATCTTACATTTGTGGGCTGTTATTACACTGGCAGGTGTTACATGTGGTGTCCACACAAACATGCACATAAAAGTTTTAGGCTAGAGACCATTTTCATGTTTTATGGCCCTCCTGTCGCCTGTCTAATTAGATTTCATAACTGCCTGTGTGGACAAACTGAAACTTTAGAGACTCCGCTGTGTTTTATTAACAGGAAAAAAGGAAAGAGTGACAAATACACATACCTAAAAAAATCTCGATAGTTAACATCTGCAATAATTACATGTGTGTATATAATCTGCTTCATAAAATAAACCTGTTCTTGAGAAAACATGATCTGTCCATCATGAAATGGACTGGCACTTATCCAGCATTCCCAAATTGCCCCGTAGTGTGTGAATAAATGTGTGAATGTGTGTGTCCTGCGATAGATTGGTGCCCCATCCAAGATGTACCCTGCCTGTACTCCAGGCCTCTCACGAACCTGTATGCAGGATAAAGCAGTATAGACGATAAGTCAGGGATTGATTGATTGAGCAAATATAGAACAAATGCCCAGATTAGAAAGCAAAACGTTTTTAAAACGCTATACAGCTTAACATTCGTAATGCTAATCTATGATTTTTAATTATAACCTAGCCTTATCATATAAAATAAGTCCCTGACTTATGAACAAATCTTGTTCTGGGAGCACGTTTGTAAGTCAGATTTGTTCTTAAGTCAGACAGAGTGAGTCTTATATACTTTCGACACGAATTTACAATGTAAAGCATACCAATAGACTTGGCTAAATCTAAGCGGTGCATGTGCTCCTTTTATCACACTGCCACCATGTGGCCAAAAACCATAACCATAGCCTTTTTAAACATGCCTAACATGTTAACTTAATCTCATACATGTGAAATATTGTCTGAGTGATGGAACGGACGCCATTTATGTATTGGACTGTGAGCTCAACTTTTTTTCCAAAATTGGGATTATTCTCCATAAGGACAGTTTTACAGGACAGCTATCATCATGCTTCCAGACTGATTCTATGAAACCGTTGAGGCTGACTCAATTTTTCCCACACCCATACAATATACCAGATTTCAGACAGTTTATACATTCACTAACACACTGAAATATAATTGTAAGTATTGGTATCTGGTGCACTGCAGGGTCTATTGTTTGTACAATACATGAGCTACTTCCATGGTTTGTTCATAGAACCGCCAACAATTCAAATCTGTGGAAACTCCTAACTTGAATGTTCGTAAGTCTGGGACTTACTGTGATCTTTGAACTGTCTGCTCTAACATTACAACATTCCTTTGAAGTTAATAAAGTACAGCGGTACCACGGCATACAAATTTAATCAGTTCCGGAGGCGAGTTCTTAAGGAGAAATTTTGTATTGCGAAACGCATTTTCTAATTGAAAATAATGTAAATGCAGACAATCTGTTCCAGCCACCCAAAAATATTACCAATTTCCGACTCTATAATTATATTTTTGTATATGAAACTAATGAAAACATTGAGAAAAGACATTAAACCAAACTTAAACTTAATTTATGATTCCTCTTGGCACCAGCTGCTTTAAAAACCAAACTGAAAGCGGCTCTATTTTCTTCTTTCTAACATTCTTTGGAACCATGGTGCTATGTCTTCAGTAAACCTTGTACACAATGCAAAAAAAAAAAAAAAAGTAAACTTGCTTCTTTAGGCTTTCCCAGACTTACACCAACTTAGCCAGTGTAAAGTTTGGCTGCGTTCATTCATTCTTATGTCGAAGCAAATTTCTTGCAAGTGAAAATTCTTGAGGCAGGGCATTCGTATTCGCCAAGGTACCACTGTACATACTTAATTATTATCTATCTGGATAAATTCTGGGAAATATGACGGAAGTATAGTGTGTTTACATGTGTGTATGCACCAGTGGAAATGTACTAGTGGAAACATAATGGCTGCAGATGCTTCCTGAGTGCATGATACAATTAAGCAATTAGCCATTCTGCAACGCTCAGTGGCATGAATAAATATGCTGAGCAGGTGTGCTTGACCTTGTTTTGGAATCGACCTGGCAAGACGGAAAGATCTATGTGACTTCAGGAGAGGGTTCATTATTCCCTTGATCTTCGAACACAAAAGACTAGTCAGCTGTCTTGCTTTTCAATAGGATCAGTAAGTACATTAAAGTGACCTCTGCATTTAGCTCTATAGGAAAGACGCCGATAAATAGAGTGAGAAATTGTTTTTGAAAACGAATATGTAAAAAGACTACGATGCTTGTCTATTATTGTGGGGGGAAAAAACGTCCATTATTGTGAGTTAAAAAAAATTAAAATGCATGACTGGGGATGACAAAGCAGAACAAAGTGTTCATCAGAAACATTCAGTAGGGTTGCAGTGAATCAACCCATCATTACACAGATGAATGCATGTTCGAGGTTATGGTCCAAAAAACCACAGGCATTGTTCAATAGAGATGGGGAAAAAATGTTTCAGTCAAATGAATCATCATTCATAATATTCTCAACAAGTGGGAGAGTGTGTGTGTGTGTGTGTGTGTGTGTGTGTGTGTGTGTGGTGTGCAGCAAGAGAACAGTACAGGCCTGTATGATTTACCACTAAAGTGTAGAGATCTAGCCAGTCTATTACTCCTCCTCACATGAGAATGAACAAGTACTTTAAATCAATATAATGTTCACCTTGATACTATGAAAAAACCCTATGAAAAACATTTCTATTCTGATGGGCATGATCTCTTCCAGGATGACTCCACCCCCATCCACTGGGTATAAGGGTTCCCCGAATAATTAAATTCGGATGGAAATAATATGAATCATCTGCAACAGCCTTCATAGACACCAATCATCAAAACATCAATTGATGAACAGTTACAGTTATATCAGAACAGACTTACTGTTAGCACATGAAGTGGTTCAGTAACCATTATGGGTTCTCAGAACTCACAACCATCCTGTAACAGATGATTGAAAAAATATATAGTATGAGGGTTAGTCAAAAATTATCTGCACTCCGGTTATAGTCAAACAGTGTGAACGTGTTACATCAGTTATTTTGAAACTGCGAGAAAATGTGGATTTGGTTGTGTTTTTTGGAGTCTGAGGGTGTACCTGGTGCAGAAACAACTCATGGAAGAGAATAAACAGAATCGTTTGGATATCTGCAAAAAAAAATTGGTATATTAAATGGTACACTAAAGAAGGTGAAGGTTTCTTAAAGAGAATCATTACTGGTGACACGGATTCATCACTACAAGACTGAGAGTAAAACGAATGAGAAAAAGTTCAAACGTTAACCATCAGCCTACAAAGTTCATCAATGCTAACAGTACAGTGTTCTGGGATTCTCAAGGGCCAGTATTGGAACAGTCTCACTCACTCATCATCTATACCATTTGATCCTGTATACAGGGACACGGGAGCCTGGAGCCTATCCAAGGAAACTTACATCATGATGTGAGGTACACCCTGGACAGGGTGCCAACCCATCACAGGGCACACACACATGCACACACTACAGGCAATTTTGGGAAAGCCAATTAGCCTAATCTGCACGTCTTTGGACTGTGGGAGGAAACCGGAGTACCCGGAGGAAACCCACCAAGCACAGGGAGAACATGCAAACTGCTGATTCAAGAGCTGAAGACTAATCTTTAGATGAAACGCAGAGGACCTCTATCTGAGTGTGTCGTGATCTTGCATGACGATGCACGTTATCACACTTCTGCTCACATTGTCGACACTCTGCGAAGACTTTGATTTGATGTGTTAAAGCATCCTCCCTATAGTTCTGATCTCGCTCCATCGGATTTTCACCTTTTTCAGCCTTACGAGGACGAAGATTCACTTCTGATGAAGCAGTGAAGACAGCAGTGCATTCATGGCTCACAGCTCAGCTGTAAACATTTTTAAATGAGGAAAAATACAAAAGCTTGTTAGTCATAAAAAGCAAGGAGGAGATTATGCTGGAAAAAAGGATGTATTTGTCTTTTCTAAAAGCTTATTAAAGTAAATTCTACAGCCAGAGTGAGGATCATTTTTGACTCAGCTTCATATGACAAAAAAAATTTATTCTTATATCTTTTAACATTATTGCAGTATAATATTTCATCATTATGTATAGATCACTACAGGGGAAAATGAATGTTTAATAGAAAGCAGCTAAAACCAAATTGTTTAAGAGGCAAGCTCGGCACGCAGAGTTTTATTTGTGGAGATATGAGTTTTCTGCAGCACACCAAGGGTATATAATGTTTTCAATTAGTTTCATCCCAAGGCCTCATTCACCCTATGGGACTCTAATTATTAAAGCCTATAAGTAATGAAGCATACACATGCTCACAAAAGGCAAAGCCATAAAGGAGCTTCATTAAACTATTACCCAGAAAGCTTAGCTCCGCTGTTTGGAGGCTGATTATGAGACGGCACTTTGAACTTCCTCTGCTATAAACACATTACTAAGAGAGATAAGCATTAGTAATGCAGAGCAGACAAATGCCTCCTTTTACTCTCTGCAAGACATTTCTACGGTCGGTGAAGGCAACAATTCAGTCAGTCTTTAATTCTGGAAAATGTGTGCTGTTCATGCAAAGTTCAGACTCCAGGGTTGTAGTCATGAAATAAACATGGAGGGTTGCTTGTAGAACCGGGAAAAAAAAAAACAGCGGAACATAGCAATGATTCGTGAAATTTTAAGTCATTTTAATTACATATTTCACAGTTGCATTTCCACTGTCAATATATATTGGGGGAAAAAAAATTATAAATATCACCAGATCCAGGCTGTGAGGACAACAGCCCGCAGCAAGCAGGAGAAAAAAAATAACATGCGCAGGGGAGCAGAGTGAAGCAGAGGATGTGAGAAATAAGGAAAGAGAACCGGAAGACTTCGCTTCCAGCAGAGCCTGTATTAATATTACTGTAATTGATGTCTTGAATGACTAAAGATAAAGCAGGATTTGGATGTACTGCTTAAATGGAAATGCTTAAGGGTAAAGCAGATAGATGACAGATAAGCAGAGATAGCAACTGACAGAAAGAAAAAAAAATAACAGATATGGAGAAATAATGTTGGTTATTGGGAGAAAGAACGTGGGAGTGTGTGTGGGTGTCGGGGTGGGATGTAAAGATGGTTAAAAGAGAAGAGTAAGAACATGATCTCCAGCGAGCTCGAGGGACACGAGTGAAATTGTGTGACATGAATAAAACCCCATTCATTTTTACCAAGCAATAATAGCTAAGCTTAATAGCTCCCTGTTTCATGTTTTTTTTTAAATAATTTCTATCAAAGCTATATCATTCTATCTATTTTTCAATTTATTCTTGTTTATCTATTCATGTCCTTTATTTATCATATTTGCAATAGATTCTTTACAGTCCCAATCAAAAGTTTGGATCTCATGTGTACATTCTAGAACAATACTGGAATTTTATGAAATAACATATACCATTAGTATAGTTGGTACCGAAGTAACAACAACAGCAACAGTCAGTTTTCATTTTAAAACATGAAGGTCAGCCTTTCTGGAACAGTTCTTGTAAGTCATACAGTATTGTGACAAGTGCATTTGCAAAACCCATCAAGCACCATGATGAAACTTGCTCTCATGAAGACCATCCCAGGGAAGCAAGACCAAAACCTACCTCTGCTGCAGAGGAGAAGTTAATTTAGAGTTACCAGCCACAGAAATCGCCTCAGATTATAGCTTTTATGAAGGCTTTACAGAGTAAAGATAGCAGATACTGTACATCTCAATATCAACTGTTCAAAGGAGATTATTGCATATTCAGTAATGTTGAAAGAAAGAATTAGGTGGGGTGTCCAAACATTTGACTCGTACTGTTTATCTATTGGTGGCTTTGTGGTTTGTACTGTTGCCTTGCACCTCCAGGGTCCGGGTTTGATTCCTGTCTCTGTGTGTGTGGAGTTTGCGTGTTCTCCCTGTGCCTGGTGGGTTTCCTCCGGGTACTCTGGTTCCCTCCCACAGTCCAAACGACATGCAGATTAGGGTTACTGGCGTTCCCAAATTACCCATAGTATGTGAATAAGTGAGTGCGAGTGTGTGTACAGTATGTGTGTGTGTCCTGTGTTGGATTGGTCCAGGGTGTACCCCGCCTCTTCCCCTAAGTCTCCTGGGATGGGCTCCAGAGCCTCCTTTTTAGTTTTTACTTAATCTGGGTTGTTCCCTTTTTGTCATGGAGCTCATTTCTCCAACTATTGCTCACATTTTTTTGATAAACGTTTTTTTTTTTGTTTTTTTTTTGATGAATTAATCACACTACATCTACCCATTCAATATTTTATCTCCTTTTCAATCTGATTTTGAGACTATTTTTTTCCACCACCACTGCTCTTCTCAAATTCACTAATGATGTCTCTTCCATTGATAAATGTCTACTCATTGGTGCTATTTTTATTGATCTCTCGAAGACTTTTTAAATGGTTGATTGCCATCTCATCCTTGATGAACTCTACTTCTCCTTATCTCCTTGATAAACTCTTCTTTCCACTACTGGTTTGACTTCAAATGCCCTGCTTTAGCTTAATGCCTAACTTCATTATAGATAACAGTATGCTGTTTTTCAAAGCTCTCAGAGTGTTTTGTTGAAAAGGGTGCTCCTCAAGGTTCCACTTTGGGACCACTTCTCTTTTTCATTTTTATTAACCTTAAATGTGCTGTAGAAGCCATCCTGCAGCATGGTTTTTGGTGTGCGGCACACTCACTCATATTGCTTTGAGCTTTGTCTTAATTGTGATTATGGGTTTGCTTAGAGAAACATGATTCATTCAAATATCTTGATTGTCTCCATTTATTTCTATCTTCTATCAGTGTACTTCATTTACTACTATCGTTCAATTAATTGTTTTGCTTGTTAAGCTAGTAAAATAATAATTTTTCAATTGATATTACGGGGGTGAGTCAAAAATTATCCGCACACTGACTGTATAATTTTTTTTTATTAAATATAGAAAAGACAAATACCTAATTTTCAACATAGTCTCCTTGCTTTTCAATACCCTTTCTCCATCTGCCAACAAGCTTTCGTGTTCCCTCATTTAAAATGTTTTGGGCTGAACTGCGAGCCACAAATGACTGAAATGCTGACTTCACTTCTTCATCAAAAGTAAATCTTCGTCCTTGTAGGGCTGCTTTCAGGGGACCAAACAGGTGAAAATTTAAAACATTTTCTGGTTTCATAGATCTTTATATCGACTAAGACTTATGCAATAATCTTTTTTTCCTTTGTGCCTAGAATTTCCAAAGAAATTGGACTCAGGGCATTTCAATACAAAGTTACTTCTGATAGGATTATTATCCTTCATCTGTGTTTGAGATCTATTACCTCATACCACAGCTTCGGGTCATCTTTACTTTCTTCTTTTATCTTAAAACAACATGCTGATGTTTTTAATCTTCAGTTATATTTAATTTTTTAACTAAATACTGTAGTTTTAAAGAGAAATTGCCTCAATTGCTCTTGATGCTGATTTAAGCAGTGTATAATCTAGTCTTTGAGACTCCAATTTTTTTTTCACCTTCTTTTTAGGTTCATGGTGTGGGTGGAGGGATTGGGGGAAGGTCAAGTTGTTTGTACTTGTACTTGCGTTTGTAGTGTTTTGAACTACATTAATAGAAAAACCTGCTATTAATCTGTTTTATCTAACCATGTGGCAACTGCACTACATCAATCTAAGTTATGAAACCTGCTTCACGTCCAAGAGTCGTAATGAATTACATAACACACCCCAGAGTCGTCTCGACGAAAACAGGCAAATCTCCAGCTTTTCAGCTAAGAGTTCCCTCTGCATCTTAACAAATCCGGAGTTCATTCCACACCTGCTCTCATCTGAATCCCTTACCAATTATATCCTTCACTTATCCCATCCAACTTCTAATTAGATCCAATATAAATACCCCCAAAATGTCAAGCAAAAAAAAAAATTACCTAAATTCCCATCCAATCGAATTTCACCTTACAGAGCGTCGCAGTGGAGCTTGAACCAATCAGGCACTCCAAATGAAAAATGGTGCTAAAAAGGATTTCATTCCTTCTCCTCTACTCCCAATTCACTTCCCTCCCCCCTTCATTCATTCATCCATTTTATCCTGGTCAGAGACATGGTGAAGACTGACTAAGCCTATCCCAAGAACACTGGACACAAGGGCAGGAGGAATACACCTATTTTAAGCAGCTCTCCGTGAATTCAGAAATGAGTGCATGTCCTGAATATGTCTGTAATTCTGTACTCTCCTTTGCTTTCTCTTTCTCTCATATGACAGGCTGATTAATTACTCCATCAATCAATCAGTCATCCACTTTACAGGGCCTTGACTCTTAACACCAAGACACTGCATTTTGTAAGCTTTTATTTATTTATTGATCCCGGTGGAATGTTAAGTATTATGGTCACAACCCACAAGTCAGCTGTGTATTTTATCGGAGCAGATGGATGGTGTTTGCTAAGAAGGAGGATGACAAGAACAACAACAGAGTCAGCTGTTAGAATACAAGGAAACTTACAGTAGACTCTCAGAACTGTCTAAAAGGTGGTTGATTTTACGGTGACTTTGTACCTTTAACCTATGTTCTGTACAGGCTACCTAGATAGGAGCATGTAGAGTACTTTTAGACATTAGCTTTACTTAAAAGCTTTTGTGCACATTAACGTTTGAAGTTTTTAAGTCATCTAAAATACTACTATTCACTAAATGCTCTCATGCCGCAGTACCTGAGTGGACTGCTGGTGTTTTACAATCTTTCATGCATACTTCGATCAAAGGATGCAGGCTGCTTATCAGTACCATGTAAAACTACAGCATGGGGCAAAGCTTTTTTTTTTTTTTTTTTTTACAAAGCCACAAAGTTATGGAATAGTCTTCCAATTACTTATCAGGACTCAGACACAGTATTAGAGTTTAAGTCTAGGCTGAAAATCTGTTTATATATCCAGGAAATTTTGTAAATAGATTAGCAGATCTGGAGGACTCATGGACGTAGAGTTTCATGGTGAACTGGTATGTTTAGATGCTTACTTCCTCACTCTCATTGATCACTCAGGTTTGTTGATGGTGGAGTGATTGGTTGATTTACATCTCAGGGAGCCCTCATGTCTGGTTCCTTCTGGCTCTCCCTTTCAGTTATGCTGCCGTACAGTAGTTAGTCCTGCCGGAGTCCCTGCTTGCACTCTGCACTAAATATACATTCACTTTATACACTATGTGACTGAGTCCATACCTAACTTATCTCTCACTTCACTTGTCTTGTTTTCTCTCTCTTTCTCTCTCTCTCGCTCTCTGTCGAACTACACATGCTGCTCCCGAGCCGCCAGTGATCCATACCCCCTCTGCCCTCCGAACCTGTCTGACTCATTCTGGTGCCCCCCTTCTGGTTGAAGAATTTGTCGCATAGAGGCCCAGTGTGGTCTGCTTGTGATGCGTGTGGTGACTGGGGATAGTTCCACTTGACCGTGAAGAGTGTCTTGGCCTCAGCTGATGCAGACAGCTGTTCTCTAAAGCCTTGGAGAGTAGTCTGTGTGTGTGAGAGTGATCGATAAAATTGTGTGTGTGGTTGGTTAAACCATAATGTGGTCTAATCTTAGTCTTTTTCATGCAATACAATTCAAGCCATGAGGGCTGTTCAAGTCAAACCGGGATATGTGATGGAATTTTTGTGGTGAATGAAGTCATAACAATGATCAATCCCTGCTATCCATTATCACCCAAATGAGGATGGGTCTCCTGTTGAGTCTGGTTCTGGTTCCCACCGTCGCCCAAGGCTTGCTCATCAGGGACGATCTGATCATTTTGATTTAAACACATTTTCTCACATATTTCATACTCATTTCCATGATTTTCTTTTGATTCTGTAAACAATTGTGACAATGACCGTTATTAAAAGAGCTATACGAATAAAATGTAATTAAATTGAATTAAATAGAGGAAAACCTTCCCAGGTAAAAGATACATATTAATGTCAAGGATAAGACAATAAATGTTAAGTGTATCATCCATTCAGTAGCTCTATTATCACCATCATAGCCTAGAGATAAACAATATTTCCTTTGTTAATTGCCATAATTGCCATGGCAGAAGCCTGAAATAATCCCTATAGCTCAAATTTTCCTTTGACATTATGAAGCTTCAGAATGAAGATTTTTAATTATTTTTTAATGTTCCTGGCATTTGCAGTAATGACATCATAAAAAGCTGCTATAATAAAATTAGCTCCGTATAATGACAAGTTTTTAGTTTAATTACATAAAGTTACATAAAGATGATTTTTACAAATCCTAGATAGTGTATATTTAAATCACAGAAATCCAAAATCCTTTTTGAAGCAGTGCAGGAGGATATTCATACAGTACACACTGTCGGTTAGCTAAGACATGTTGTAACGTATTGACTCCCAGAGGACACAATCGCAGGTAAGAACGTTCTGCTTAATGTAACACAACAGAAAACAAAACACGTGAATCAAAATCGTGATCAATGGAACATGCGCGGGCTGATCGATCAGCAAACAGGGCATCAAAGGAAATCCGAAAGGTGTAAGTCAAAGTGAAGAAACAGATCAAACACTCAAGACATGCGATTCAAAAGAGCACTCGGCAACACCTTGCAAGAGCATATACTTTGAGTCTTACGGTTTGAAAGCTGCCTTTTATATATGAGGATCATAGGTTCAGAAATCAGGTGGCGCCGAGTTCTGACGTGCATGCCAGGGGTCATAGCTGCAGGTTTAAAGGGTTCAGTTAATTTCAGAAAGTTTAAAACAGCTCAGTAACAGTCAATTGTTCCAGATCCGTACATCAATAAACCAATTTGATATTAAGGGAAAAAAAGCAGACTACTCCTGTGTATTTTGAGTCATGTCACAGCAGGGTACTTTGAAGTTAAAAATGCAGCGTTTCAATATGAAAAAATGCCTATAGCATGGCAGGTCTTCTTTCTGCACATGGGATGCCATAATTGCACTTAACAATATATATGATAGTTCAATTTTGTTTCATTGAAGGCTTCCCTCTTGTTGGTTCATACTTTTCTGGAAGCCTAATGAGCCTAATGAAATAAAAAATGGATGCCCCTCATGGCTTGTAGTGTAGTCTGTGTGAGAGAGAAAGATAAAATTGTGTGTGTGGTTGGTTAAGCCATAATGTGGTCTAATCTCAGTCGTCTTCATGCAATACACTCCAAGCCATAAGGGTCATTCAAGTCAAACCGGGACTGGTGTAGAAATTTCTGATTAATGAAGTACAGAGAAAATATACAGAGAAAAAAATAAATCAGATGCTCCATGGGTGACCAACACCCTGACCAGCAAATCTGTAAGATCCAGTTTCCACTTTCACAGTTTTCACCACAAATTCACAAGCTGTGATGAGCCATGCGTAGTTGTAAATAAGGTCGTGGCTTGCCGGGGTGTGATAGGATTTTATGACCAAGATTTTATGAGTCGTGTTATAAAAATGACCCTAAGTTACTGTAGGCCTCCTCTCGGCCTTCCATAGTCAATCAGAGGGAGTGTAGCCAGGCAAGGGGGCTACGGAAACACGTAAAGACCTAAGAAACAGTTAAAAGAAAGAAATCACTTAGTGTAGCAGCACCAAGTCACATGACAATTAAGAGATTTACTGGTCAACAAGTTGGTCCATCATGTAGCATGGGATTATTATTTTTCCCCCTGGAGTTAAATTAGATTATTGGGGAGAAGAATTAATGAGCACCATGCAAACAAAATAAAAGCTTAAAGTCTTTATCCAGCACAAATCACTACATACAAGGGCTGTTGAAGTCACTTGTAATGAGTATAAACCTACAATTATTGGTGCTTGGAAAGCAAAACATCACTTGTATTATCTTGCAGGCTTATTTTTCTTTCTTTTTTTTTTATTCTTCATCCAAACAGTACAATCCTTGGTGCATAACTAGTCCCATACCGTTTGCCGTAGACCCATGAAAGAGGCGTCAAATCATGCAGCTTTATTCGGGAACGGGGTGCTACAACTTCTCATAAACTTAACATTGAGACCAACTTTGAAGGATTCTAGCGCAGAGCAAAAGTTTTGTAGAAATTTACTACATTTGAAGAGGCTTGCAAGTTGTGTCAGAACATACCCCACAAGAGGGTACAAGTTGTACCCCAGGGGCGCAAGAGGTGCCCAAATTTGACCCATTGACATATAATGGTGAACACATTGACAACGGGATCCACAGTTTCACTGTGGAAGTTATCATAGCAGGGAACGCAACTGTGAGCACTTCCTGGTTCAGAGGGTGTGCTCATTTTACTCAGGCAAACAAACAGGATCATTGTGAAGTTGTCAAGCCACACCCTAGCAACCACTTTAGAGCACTTTAGCAACTGTTCCCATAGACTGTCATTATAAAAGACTCATGTTTTGCACCACTCGTATTTTCGTCAGAAAATGTACCCGTCTAGTTTTTTTTTTTATATATATACACTAAAAGTTCCTACACACCTTCTCATCTATCTGTCAATGTGTTTTCTTTATTTTCATGAACATTTACATTGGTAGATTCTCACTGAAGG
>JAQQZS010000008.1:4820526-4832537 GCA_030068045.1 Platyallabes tihoni | reverse complement strand
ACAATGCACAGAATATTTTCTAACAGTCTGTAAATGATACATTTTGGCAGTATTGCCTTGTATCTTTTGAAATAAATTAATTAATTAATTAATTAATTAAAATATCACAATACTGCCAAAATGTCTCATTTTGCTCTATATATTTTTTTACGTAACATAAACACACGCTGTTTGTCGGCGGCGCCGGTGCGATTGACACATGCGTCCATATGCGTAGAAAAAGAGATGCAATATTATGGCTTTCGTCAATGTTTATATATTTGCGTACTGACTGGGCCGTCCCACATTGGCCAGCGGCCAGTGCTGGCCAATGTACTCCCAGTGCTCCAGATGGCCAGTCCGCCACTGTATGTAATATTAAAATTAGTTTGAAGATCTGAATCATTTAAGTGTGACCAATACGGGAAAAAGATTTGAATAGAAAGGGGGCAAATACTTTTTCATGGCACTGTACCTCCATGTAGGCATGACAGTGAGACAGCAAAGAGATGCAAGAGGTGGAAAAGAAAGATGGAGGCACCGAGATGAAACTAAAATATAATGTAGGCCAAAAGGACTCATGGTCACGCAGGTGTCACAAATTCCTAGAAAATTCCTTATTCAGCTTTATCCTTGACTTTAACTCATGAAGTCTGTCAGTGACCATGCCGGTGCAGTCATGTGACAATGTGTGAACTTGTGTACCCATGACACCATTTCCAAAATGGTGGTGTGCCTGAGTAGCACATGTGACTGGCTAATTTTAAAAAGCTTGTTTTTTGTTACTGAAGTGAATTTCATCCTATTTAACAATTCTAATGATTTAATAACCACTCATTATTTATATTTCACCTGTTCTGACTGTATTTCTTGAACGAAAATATTGCTGTGATGCCATGTGACGTCAAGCCAATCAGGGGCATCTGTGGGCTCACGTAAGCGGAGGGAGCGGATAGCGCTGTCCCTCCGAGTGTGTTACGCCGCCCCCAACGGTGCGTGAGCGAGCAGTTTGAAAAGATGATCACACATCACCCACAAAGCGGAAGTTGACGCAAACAGTTATCTGTGTATTGATTTTAGGGAGCGTTCTGTTGCGGCTACAAAATGGAAGGGAGCGATTAAATTATCAGCAAGAGAAACGACAGAAATTGTCAGTAAAGGCTTATATGTTATACCTCAGCTGTAAATTTTTTAACTTTTAGTTCTGAAAGTTTAGTTGCACACCTTAGTGTTTTTGTATAATTATTTATTTCAATGTGTGCCTTAGTTTTTTTATACTTAAAGTCATTTGAAATACCTTTTTATATATATATACCTATGGCACTATAATGCACTTACTGTAATTCATCTCAGTCAACTTTAATACCCCTATCTCACCTACGCGGTTTCGCGCGGTGGCCGGAAGTACGGTTCATCATGATTCACCGTGAGTTTTGCCGCTGTGATTACGTTTCCATCTTTCCGGGCGAAAGAAAAAAAATTTACATATTAAAAAATTTTACGTTTAATTTTTTTGCCAGTCCTCGCGAAAGCTTGCGGACCTTGTAGAACTTCGCGGAACGTCGGCGGGCAATCGCGGCAGCTCACGGCGCCTAACACCGCATCTCACTGCGAGTCAAACCGCATAGGTGAGATAGGGGTATAAACTATTCCTTGTATTGTGAATAATGACAATGTTTATTTTTGATTAAATGCTGTATTCATTTAAAAAAATAAAAGTAGATTTTTCTAAAAAGAAAACCAATTAATCTTTGTTTCTCTTATATATTTTAAATTAAGCAAAAGTACATTTTATCCGATTACTCGATTAATAGATTACATTTTTGGTAGCATACTCGATAAATAAAATATTCGATAGCTACAGCCCTAGTTACATCCCACATAATTTCCCATAAATAAGAAAAGGGTTGAGGCAAAAATGTCATTTAGTGGTTAGCACTGTCGTCTCCAGGGTCTGGGTTCGATTCCCGTCTCTGTGTGCGTGGAGTTTGCGTGTTCTCCCCATGCTTGGTGGGTTTCCTCCGGGTACTCCGGTTTCCTCCCACAGTTTAAAGACATGCAGATTAGGCGAACTGCCATTCCCAAACTGCCCGTAGTATGTGAACGTGTGTTTGTGTGTGTGCCCTGCAATGGATTGGCATCCTGTCCAGGGTGTACCCCGCCTTGTGCCCTATATCTCCTGGGATAGGCTCCTCCAGGCCCCCCACGACCCTGTATATAGGACAAAGCATTATAGATGATTAAATGAGAGAAAAGAGTCTAGGCTCTTATGGGATTTTGTTTATTCAGACTTTTGTGCTCATAGACCCACAGCAGTTATGTTAACGTCACTGTTACCCAGCTTGTTCTCCAGCAAACAACACAAAGATTTCACTGCGGTTTGTTTTACATAAATTATAGTTTTTGTTTTTTTTTTTACATATTCTGCTACGACAACAGCAACAAAAAACAAGTAATTTAAAGTAAAAAAACAATAGAAGTCGGGCCACTTGTTTACCCCTGGCCTGCCTTCATGCTGGTTTTAATCAGTGTTGTGCTCTTGTTTCAAATGTCTGATGCTGAAAAGCACCACACGCTGAATGCTAAGGAAAAAATACATGCACCCTGATTCAAATATTTAGTCAAATATTATTCTCTCTCTCTTTCACTCATTCGCTATACTGCTTATCCTGTTCAGGGTCGCAGGAATCCTGGAGCCTATCCCAGGGGACTTGGGGCACAACTTGGGGTACAGACTGGACGGGATGCCAATTTATCCCAGGGCACACTCACTCAGGGCAATTTCGGAAATACCAGTTAGCGTGATCTGCATGTCTTTGGACTGTGGGAGAAACACATGCGAAGACAGACCCAAGGCAGGAATTGAACCCTGACCCTGGAGGTGCAAGCCTACAGTACTAACCACTACACCACCATCAATCCATCCATCCATCTAGGAACCTAGATAGTCAAACTAGGGATCATAGGCATCTGAGTAGTGGTGGATCAATCGGTTAAATCTGTGACTTACTAATGGGAACGTTGGGGGTTCAAGCCCCAGCACTGTCCAGGCTTCCACTGTTAAGCCTTTGAGCAAGGCTCTTAACTCTATCTGCTCCAGGGTTGTTGTATTCTGAGCTCTGACCCAGCAGAACCTTGAGCAGAAAGTTCACTGTGATGTAAGGTACACGTGACAAATAATTGATTTAATTTTTTTAAAAAATGGTGACCACTTCCCATTTTTCTGTGTAGACTGTGGTGGTAGGCCCTCCGGTAAATATTTACACATTACAGGCGATTTGGGAATGCCAGTGAACCCAATCAACAAGTCTTTGGACTGTGGGAGGAAACCGCAGCACCTGGAGGAAACCCACCAAGCACGAGGAGAACCTGCGAACTTCAAGCACACAGACGCCGAGGTGGAAATTCAACCACCTAGGTGCGATGCCATGGTGCTAATCTGGTTAAATCGGATATAAAACACTAATCCCAGTGTTTCACTAGTGCTTGGATACCATCAAGGTAGAAAGTTTTCTCAGTATGCCAGGGCCATGATCGGACTGCCTGCTTCATGTCTGAAACACTGGCCTCCCAGGAACTCCTTCAATGCTCCAAACTTGTTAGATATGAACCGCCTGTCTGAGTACACTCATTCACTCTCACTCACTCATGATCTATACCGCATTATTCTGTATTCAGGATCGTGGGAGGCCTGGAGCCTATCCAAAGAGACTTAGGACACAAGGCAGGGTATACACTGGACAGGGTGCCAATCCATCGCAGGGAACATACACATACACACACTCATGCAAACACACATGCAAACTCCATGCACACAGAGACGGGAATCGAGCCTGGCTGGGAATCAAACCCGGACCCTGGAGGTGCAACGCGACAGTGCAACCTGACAAAATAATGAGTGAGATGACGACCAATCGAACAACACCTTTGGCAATGACAAGTGGAAGTAATGAAAGAGGCCAGGATTCACACACACACATTGAAATGGATCTCAGCCAAAGAGTCCCCTTGGATTCCAGCTGATATATAGCGAGAGAGAGAGAGAGAGAGAGAGGTGGTTTATATAAAGTAACTGATGTGAAAGCGCAGAAATACAAGAAGAGTTTGTCTGTAAGAAGGGAACAGGGGTTTAGGAATAGACGCTGCTCTACATTTTACCATCTTCCTTCCTTCCTTCCTTCCAGCACCTATCTGTCCACTTTCTCTCCTTTCTCCTGCCCCAAAACCGAGCCTATACTCTCCCTACTTTCACAACAGCTCTATCTTCTCTCTCTCTCAGCCAATATAACAAATGCAGCTTTGAGACAGAGCACCCCAAACATAGACGCACCACGAATAAACACACATACACACACACACACACACACACACACACACACACACAGCCAACAACAAGTACAAGTGCCTCACATGCAGTAAAACATCCGGTACTGTGTATGCGAGTGCGAGAGTCAGGGAGGCGGGTCAAGCCTGGAGATGATGCTCGATCCTAAACCGGCTGTGTGTGTGTGTGTGTGTGTGAGAATGTGTGTGTGTAAAGTGAATGTGTTAGGACCTCGGAATTCCAGTGCCTCCTGCTCTCGTAAGGACAGATGGAGCCACGCACCCTCCTGTTTTCTCCCAACAACATTGAACAAACAAGCTGATACAAACGTGAACCACTCACACACACACACATACACACACACAGACGCTGTGAAGAACAGGGGAGATACTTACATGCACACGCAGCTCTGATCAGCCTCGGTCTCTCACTCGCTCCCCGAGCCGCTCACTCGAGTCTGCTTCAGCGTTGCCTTCTCTCTCTCGTTCCTGCCTGTACTGATACACACGTGCTCATACTCCACTCCCATCCATCCACGCGGTAGAAGAGCACACGTAACTGAGGACAAATGCAGAGCAGAGGGTGATGGAGAGAGCAGAGATGATCGCTGTCTGTATGCACAGAGGGGGAAAAAAGGATAGAGGAGGGGGAGAGGGAGAGGAAAAGAGCGAGAGAGAGAAAGAGAGAGAGAGAGAGACCACTTTAGTACAGCAGCTATCTATCACATATATGCTAATGTGCGTGTAAGCATTCAGGTTGAAAAAAATAAATGTACTTTCACATTTTAGCCTGACATTTTCTGCATCAAGCAACACAAGGGTCATTCAGACTAAAAGGAAAATGTTCTATACCGTTTTATCCTGTATATGGGGAGCCTGGAGGCAATTTGGTAACGACTTGGTAGGCAATTAACCAAATCTTTGGACTGTGGGAGAAAAACAGAGTACCCGGAGGGAACCCACCAAGCACAGGGGAGAATATGCACACAGAGGCAGAAATCGAACCTGGCCGGGAATCGAACCCATCCCCTAGAGGTGCAAGGCAACAGTGCTATTAATGCCTTGTTAAATATCCTATTATATACTGAGGAGTTTTTCCAAACTCCATGCACACATACCCGAGACGGGAATCAAACTCTCGACCCTGGAAGTGTGAGGCCGCGGTGCTAACCGCTATGCCACTGTGCCACCCGATGCATGAACAGCTGTTCAGAATGATGTGGTTGAAGTGGTTCATGTGTCTCAGAGGAACAATACAGGTGCATGATAGAAACGATTGAAAAGGAGGAGAGGACAGAATTTGTGGAAAATCCCCGAACAAGGAGGAAATAAAAGGAAACATTAAGTATTATATTAACAACTAGCTGGCTTAGTGGTTAGCACTGTCGCCTTGCATCTCCAGGTTTGATTCCCCGAGTTTGCATGTTCACCCTGTGCTTGGTGGGTTTCATCCAGGTACTCTGGTTTCCTTTCGAAGAGCTGCAGATTAGGTTAATTGGCATTGCCGCATGAGTGTAGGCATTTGGCACATCTAGGCATTTGGCAGACGCCCTTATCCAGAGAGACTTACATTTTTATCTCATTATACATCTGAGCAATTGACGGTTAAGGGCCTTGCTCAATGGCCCAACAGTGGCAACTTGGTGGTTGTGGGGTTTGAACCTTGGATCTTCTGAACCATAGTCCAATGCGTTAACCACTGAGCTAACCCTGCCTTTTTTATTCTGTATGTGTGCCCTGCGATGGATTGGCACCCTGTCCAGGATGAACCTCGCCTCGTGCCGTAAATCAACTGGGTTTGATTTCCGCCTTGTTGGTGGAGTTTAGGCTAATTGGCGTTGCCGACTGTGTGATGGATTGGCACCCTGTCCAAGGTGTAGCCAGGCCTGGACTGACCATAGGGCATACCGGGCAATGCCTGCCGGGCCGACGCACATTTTTGGGCTGGGGCTGTCAGTCATAATTTAATATTTTTAAAAAAGTTTATTAGGCCAATTTATTTATTACCACAATGGTAGAGTATCTGAGACAGGAATTGCGGCCCATAGGTTGACTCTCTTAAAGGACATTGAGCTAGTCCAATGAAATCTCAGGCCACGCCCTGCCTCCCTGCTGGCCAGCCCTCATCTCCCCGTGACAAAATCTGCTATTTAGAGTTCAACCGGAGTTTGAGATGAGTCCGTCTATAACAATGGATAAACCGGAAAAGAGCAAAGGGGGTGCAGAGAAGCTGCGGGAGAAAAGACGCAAAAGCCTACAAGTGGAAGCAGCAAAATGTGCTAAAATCACAGAAATGTTTGGGTTAATCATGGTGGGCCGCTATGGCCAAAAATGTCAGGGCCATTTTTTGGTCCCAGTCCAGCCCTGGGTGTAGCCATGTTCCTCATCACCTCCTCATATCCACAACGCTTATTTCTCATGAGGAAAAGCACAACCCGTGCTATCGATGCAGCATGCGCCTACGCAGGTAGAAAGAAAGAAAAAAATTAAATTAAATTAAAGAAATAAAATTAGCAGGAAAAAAAAAACTTTTTTTAAAAAAAAATACAGAAATGTCACCCTGCACTTGAAGTTTTTTTTTTTTCCCTTACAATCGTTCCCGACTCATAAAATTACTTTATTCCATCTGACAGCTGCCCTATTCTCCTTCGCCCACTTCTTGTCCATTTCTCTTCACCTGACCGCTTTCATTACACACCTCTTTCTGTTATTATCACATTCGCTTCGGCCTCTGTGACCTGAGCTCAGGCAAAGACAACTCTATGGAGAAGAAGAAGAAAAAGAAGAAGAAGAAGTGTCTCTGGGTTTGTGTCTCGTTCCGTCCTAAGTGTTCAAGAAATAGCTACCCGACACACGGCGCATGGTGTTTGGTATGCTTTCAGTGACAATCTAATACACAGGTAGCCCTTATTTGTGCATATCACACTCTAACACGCAGCAGACAATATCCAGAAGACCGGAAAACAAGCCTAGGTTATATTCCTAGGGACACTACAGTGGACACACGAAGCATACAGACACGGTATCTGCCCTTGACGGGGATAAGTGCATGATTCCGGCCTGGCCTAGTAAGGAATGTGAAATGCATCTCTGAGCATCTCTGTCAGATATTAGGCCAGTTCCCTGAGGCATGTGTAGCCTCTGATTATAGTAGTATAACAGCAAAAGCATACAGATAAAAGTGAGGACAGCCTGACATTGAATGTACTGATACTGGTGAATAGCTGAACATCTAGATCTACAGACATGGTGCGATTGTTTAGTTATTTAGCTAAACAGACTTTACTCGTCTTCCGATCATGGCCCTGGCGTACTGAGAAAACTTTCTACCTTGATGGAATCCAAGCACTAGTGAAACACTGGGATTAGTGTTTTAGGTGCATTAGTGTAGCAGGAGATTATATAGAGAAATAACGGCAGTTTTTGTCCTCATAACTACACAATCAAAAAGTCCCAAAACACCCCTTAGAATTTCCAACCATAATTACCTACTCGTTTACCTGTTCAATGTTTTTTATATTACCGAAACCAGTGCAATAGTAAGGACAATACTAGACCAGTCTAGAGGAAAAAGAGAAGGGAATGAATGTGTACAGCTGCTATAACGTACAGTAAGTGATACCAGGAACTAACATGTCTTGAGCAGTTAACTATCTAACATTGATTAGTTTTATTATATATTATTTAAAATATGTTATTCACTATAATATATTTTTTTAAATTTATTATACACTTCTAGACATGGGGTTTTTGACAAATATTCAGCTTTAGCCTTGTAACAGTAACATCATCATTCACACTTGATTATTTTCCCATTAAATCACAATTTGTTGTTTTTTTGTTCTGTTGCAAATTTTACAAAATTCAATAAATTAATATTGCATTAACTTCATGCAAGAAACACTATCAAAAACAAGCCGGTATTTGTTATATAAACTGCTATACTTAATATATTCATCGCAGTGAACACACTGCACATTCAAATCTCAAATATCAAAACTGTAAATAGATATACAGCAGAACCTCGGCTTACAAATGCCCAAACTTATGAATTTTCACCTTAAGAATTTAAATTTTGCAAGAAATTGACCTCAGCATACAAAGCATTTTCAGCATATGAGCGAACAAACCAAATGCTGGCTTAGTTGCGTGTACTCCCGTGGGTTTTTTTTTTGTTTGTTTAGTTTTTTTGCATTTTGTGCAAAAATGTTAGCAAGGATGGTGGAAAATGGAGTTTGATTTTTAAAGCAGCTGGTGCTAAGAGGAATCATAAATTACCGTTAAATGAGGGCTAATATTCTTTGGGTGGTTGGAACGGATTAGCTGCATTTATTTATCTGCAGTATTTCCAATGGGAAAATGTGTTTAGAAATACAAATTTTTGCCTTAAGAACTCGCGTCCAGAACGGATTAAATTCATATGCTGAGGTACCGCTGTGTTTAACAAATATATATATTTTTATATATATTTACCTAAATATTAATTAAAATACTTATTTACATTTCTGTAAAGTTAATAAAATTTTGTAGTACGTTTGCTCAGCCTAATAAAAAATAAAATAATAATATTTAATGAGAGCCGTTATTTTCCGTTGACACTAAAGCTGTGCGCGCATCATCTCACTATCACCTGAGGTGCACTTTTGGAGGGAAAATTTATACCTCATGTCGAAAAATGCTAATAAACTGCTTTGGCACTATAATTCCTAAAAAAAAAAAATAAAAAAAAAAAACACAGCTAAGGGCAATTATCTAAAATAACTCTTTATATTTTATATGTACTTGTAGGGAAATGACGGAAATATTTTTAAATACAGGCTGCAATTTCCAAAGGTTTTTTTTAATCTGTCCGGGTTGCCAGATATGTGTGAAAAAAATGTGAGAAAATGTGCAAGTAGTGCATGATGGGAAAACACTCAGTGTGTTGAAGTGTAATGTAGGACTACTGTATGCAAGCATATAAAACTTTAACAGCAAGAGAAACTATATACCCAAGCATGCAGGTATTGGCAACCCCAATAATTGCACGATTTTATAAATGGAAATAATTAACTATGAATGATGAAGTTGCAATTTATTCTAGATCTAAACATGACACATGGAGTTCCTATGCAAAGCAAATAAAGTATACAAGAAATGAGTCGTTTGGCATTTATATTATACCCATTTAAGCATTCACAATATAAAAGTTTCACAATAGGCCTGACAGAAATCTTCCCAAACTACCAGACAACTGGCAAATATGCTCAAATATTTCTTTAAATGAGAAATATTTTGCACCAAAAAAGGAATCCAGTGATGTGAAGTGCCATTACTTTATATACTTTGAAGAATTGCCTACTAAACCTGTCTTATAAGGTATTTTGGTGGTAACTGATACGCACTTTTATGTTCATTGAGCTTTTTATTGGCTTGTCAAGACAAAGGACAAATAGGGTGAAGTGCTATATAAACCCCAGTGACAGCAAAAAGAAATAGATAGTGTAAAACACACTACAATATAAAATTAGAATAAAGGGACATAATCAAGGAGGATTAAGGAGAAACATGAACAGACCGATGTTCTCTCTATCTATTATTGACTTTACTTAAAGGAAAATGAATTCATCTTTTATAATGCTTCATATTGTGTACAGGGTCAAGGGGGACTTTGGGCACAATCCATCACAGGGCACACACTCACTCATACACTATGTGCAATTTGGGAACACCAATTAGTCTAATATGCATGTTTTTGGACTGTGGGAGGAAACCCACCAAGCACAGGGAGAACATGCAAACTTTATGCACACAGACCAGTGGCGGGAATTGAACCCTGACTCTGCTTGGTGGGTTTCCTCCAGGTACTCCGCTTTCCTCCCTCAGTCCAAAGACATGCCAACTCCATGCACACAAGGTGGGAATCGAACCCAGACCTTGAAGGTGCAGGGCAACAGTGCTAACCAGTGCACTACCATGCTGACTAAAGGTAGATTCCACTTTGTTTGTATTGAACTATCTATGATGTGTTTAGTGATACCAGTGCCACTCTGACATTAGCACACTGTGATTGATATTAAACTGGAGAAACCTTCTGAAAGGCTGTTAGATCTTAAAAAAATAAATAAATAAATTTCACCATTTTCTCACTTGCAACTTTCCAGCAGCGTTCATCAGCATAACAAATGTGAAATTTAACACAAAAAGAGTGGAGACAGTAGACACCTAGAGACATTTGTTCGGCTTGTGAACGAACTGCATCTACAGTATGTTAAAAGTGGAATTCACATGAAAGTTGAACCGGTTCTGTCTGAGCAGAGCAGGCCAAAGCACTGCTGCACCACTGCTATCCTTAGATTGGGATAAAACAAAGAGTAATTCCCACTTAACCAAAAAATCAAACAGTACTGCAGGAAAATAATTAACTGGAAGAGAGTAGAATAAAGGCTAATAAAATTAACTATGTTTAACTTATTAAAATAAAAAATCTTAAAGCCAATTCAGGATTTCACTACAAAATAAATCTTGGACACCATTTTAATTATAAGGACTAATCATTCAGGATAGATTTCTCTTTTGGAAGTGGAGACACATGCTATGAAATGAAACCCAGAGGTCGACAGTCTATCAGACATTTCAAATCAACCAATTTTTTTATTATCGCTGTGGGAATGTGTAATGTTAAGTTGCACTTAGTAAGAATACTAATTTCACTCCCCTGACTCCTGAGATGTCATTTAAAAATGCACTTACTTATACTACTAGGACAGTTTAAAGCTATTAAGCCCTTCGGCCCAGGTCGTTAATCAAAGACCGGTTTGGCGCAGATGGCACATCTTTGGGCTACGTGTAATTCTGTCATTCTGTCATGTGTCATTCACTGGGTTAGATTGATTGGAAAGATGGTCCCTTCTTGATTGACAGCTTCGGTAAAAGCGTTCGAAATACGTGTGAAGCCTTAAAGTACTTAGGGTTAAGCTTAACAAATGAATGTAGTGAAATGCATGTCATTTAGACACACCATGAAGTGTTGTCACTCTCAATGAGAACGAGTCGCCCTCTAGAGACCGCATGGCATCCTGCAACACTTTCCAAAAACCACTGTGTTAACTTGTGGTAATGGTAAACCTGAAAAGATTACTTGATAGTTTGGTCAATTAAGGCAAATGATACAGGTAGATTAATAAAAAAATTTTAAAAGTTTAGGCAGAAGTGACGCTTTAAAGTAAGTAAATGAGGCCCAAAGATCTAATCGATAGATCAAGATATCTTTGTTGAAGATTATACCAATGTTTGAATCACACTCAGGAGAATCAAGAAATGAAGCGTTTCCAATTCCAATGTATCCTTTGATGTATGATGGTGGCCAAAAGTATTAAAACAGCATATGCCATATATTACAGTTCTTTCTGTGTGCAAAATAAGTGATGTCACTAATTTGTTCTAGGCCTAATATGTAAAGAGTTGGCCTAATTACCAATGTGGGAAAGATATTTAGATTCTAGAGCTATGGCCCGCATCATCTTCAAACTTAAACCGAATTAAAAAAAAAAAAACATTTAAACTGCAAATGATGATGTGTTGGACTTCCACACCAAGCATTTGTTTCTAATTTTGGTTTATTTGGCAAAAAAATCCATACTTCTATTGTGGTCATCTCCTCAGGTACCATCCCTTAAAATGTGGTTGTCTCAAGCATGTACATTATTTCCTCTCGAGAAACTCACCTA
>JAQQZS010000008.1:4799290-4820426 GCA_030068045.1 Platyallabes tihoni | reverse complement strand
TATTTCCCACTATTTTTTACTGTATAGCTGAGACTGTATTTGTATGTGCATGTGTATTAAAATAACCGACGATTAATTAAAAAATTAATTAATTAATTAATTAAAAATTTAAAAAAAAACCGCAGATGATGGTGAAGGCGGCAAGAGCAGTCAAGAAACCGTCTTCCTGGATGCATGGATGGATTGAGCGAGTGACACCACTGCAGTACTGCAGTCATCTTTTTGACTCTATGCACAGCTGGATCCAGAAAGTTTTGAAGAAAGGACTTCGTACCTTAATACTGATTGGTTGTATCATATTATTCATACTATTATTAGACAAAATGTCATTAAAACATTGAATTTCACTTTTGTCTCAAGACTTTGGGGCACCGTGGTATAAATGCATAATGAGGTATACAGTGGAACCTCGGATTACGAGTAACGCGGTTTGCGAGTGTTCCGCAAGACGGGCAAAGATTTTTAAGAAATTTTGACTTGAAAAACGAACAAGTCTTGATTTAGTGAGTACAGAGTATCATGTATCACGCATGCGTTTTTTGTTTTGAGCGTCACGTGATCACAACTGAACTGTGCTGCGGAATTGTGGGTAATCATCTCCCCTGCTGGGTCTTAGTGCGCGTATCTTACTGGTATAATCAACATCCATCTGCGCATGTACTGTTTACAACACTGTGACCACATGTGTGCATAAAGCATATTTTATTTTGTGTTTGTATGCGCATGTGTATTGTTTATTATAACACGTGTGTGCGTGTGTGTAAAGCAAAAGAAAGTCTTATTAGAGAGGTTGAAGATCCTTTTTATTTTCTCTCTGGGTCAGCATGACGTTGTGTGCGCGCATTTGACACCGTGTCCCTTCACACACACACCCACCCACCCTCTCCTCCTCTTGCCTTTTCTCTCGCACACACACACTCTCTCTCTTCTCTACACAGAAACACTGCTCTGTTGCGATTCTTTTCAAAGGTAAAGTGCAGGTTAATTTGTTTTATTTTTACTTTACAGCAGTGATTCCGTTAGTGTGCACTCACACGAGAGTTGTTAGGGATGTTCCTTACTAATTTTTCCGATAAAACAGTCTTTCCGTTAGTGTGTGTGTGTGTGAAACTCAAATAAGTGAGGAGGAAGTGTTACTGTTTAAGACAAGAAGAGGGGAGTGGCTGATTCCTCCTTTTCTTTTACTTTAGCTTCACACACACAGCACCTGCGAGCATAAACGGAAACACTTATCTGTCGATATTTTTTAATGGTAAAGTGCAGGTTAATTTGTTTTATTTTTACTTTATATCTTGTGTTAATTATTTTTATGTATTTATTTTTGGGGGCTGTGGAACGAATAATTGAGTTTCCATTATTTCATATGGGGGAATTCGCTTTTATTTACTTCCGGAAATGAATTATGCTTGTAATCCAAGGTTTCACTGTACATTCTCCTCCCAAAACAGTCCTAGTACATGATACAATAATAGGAAATCTAAGTAATAATAAGTAATAATTATTCATCAATTCATCCATCAGGCCAATGGGGACTTGTTTTGTATTTATTCCCATTTTGTACGACCGTGCTAGGACCGCCAGTCAACATTCACACACTACAGGTCATTTGGAAATGGCAATTAGCCTAATCTGCATGTATTTGGACTGTGCGAGGAAACCCACCAAGTACGGGGAGAACATGCAAACTCCACTCACACAGACCTGACAGAAATCGAACACAGGACCTGGAGGTGCAACGCAACAGTGCTAACCACGGAGCCAATGAGTTTAATACGGCGAAATAAATAATGAGGATTAATAAAATGCTTGGATGAATGTTACACATTTTAGTGCCGAGTAGTTTCTCGTTACGACTAAAAAAAAAAAAGAAACATTTCTTCAGTTCATTCAGTGTGCAATCAATCCATCTCCTGTGAGGATGTTCTAGCAGGTAATACAGTTGTGGAAGCAGGTCATTCATCGGAAGGTGAGGAATTTATGCACTTTTCACACTACTGTCCCGCGGAGAGATGAGTCAAGAAGCCAGGAGGCAGGATTAAACGAATTCAAAAGACATGCTTAATTCCCCAAAACATAAAACTGTTCAACTGAGCATGTTGGTGATACAGAGGTCAGGTTTCCTCAGCACACGGAATCGTCTGTGGATTCCTTTGATATTCCTGACAGCTGCAGGGCCTTCCAGCCTGCTAATAATTTAATGAGGTGTCTCAGACAAGGCCCCGTTGCTTCTCTCGGCTCAGCTCACGTGTACGCAGTTTAAACACAGATTAACTTCTCTTCTGGGCCTCAAACAAGAACAAATACATTTCTTCCTTCACCGTGCAAGATGGAGCTTTTTTTTAAGCACAATTACTTAGCAGATTACTTTCTGATCATTCAGGCTTTCCGAGTCTGGGATTCTCTGTGCTGAATCTTGGAGCTCGTTAAAAGTTTAAGGGGAGAGTCATGCTGTGGAGAAAACCGTAATTTTTTTTTTTAACCCGCAACACACTTTGGGTGTGAAATGAACAAATAAAACAGAATTCAGCAGAACAAAGAATCTTTTAGAAAATCTAAACGACAGTTAAGGAACATCCAAAAAGATGGGTCTTAGGCTTAACAAGGCCAAATAAATAAAAATAAAAATTAAAAGCTTATTAATATTCCATTTGGAATCTAGAAAGTCTTTGATCTCGGTCATAGACATACGTCAAAAAGTAAGTCTCACTGGTTGAAGTGGAAACTTTCACCATTTGGCAGTCTTTGCATAACTCCATAATGCAGGCAATAATACGCATCATCTAGGTGTAATGGATATAAAGCATATAGAGATGATATAAAATATATATATAAATAAAATTCACAATACTCCTCGTTCGACATGTCTCTCAGCACAGGACACGATCTGACGTGAACGAAGTCCATTAAAACCCTTTCGCCTGTGACCCTAAACGACCCGTTACATCTTCACAACCTTCGAAGTGGATTAAGCCGTCAGACTCTCGTCTCAAGAGGCACTTTAAATTCAAGGGCGCAAGACGGAGTAACCATGGAAACCTAAACTAGCACACCTGTCTCTATGACGGCTCAAATATTACACTCATCAATACCCAGCTCTCATTCAAGCCTCCGTTAAAAATGCACAAAAAAAGCCTGGTGTGTGTGTTGGTGTGCAAAAGAAAAAAAAAAATCATACGATGTTAAACTGAGATGTGGATATTGTTATGAAAAGTGTTATTATTTAACCAGGAACAATGAACTGCACAATGTTCAGGTTAAAGGGGGGAAAATGCAGACATTTTAAACGCAAACATTTATTCTTTAATTTGTCTAATCACTGCTTTCTATGCTTTTTATGTACATATCTTACAACAGCTTCTATACACAACATAAAAAAAAAATGAAAAAAAAAAGCACAGTAAAGACATTTGGCCGTGGTCTGGTAGTTGTCTCTGGAAACGCTGTCGGCGTCAGGTACAGTACGACTCGTCAGGAAGCTCCCCGAGCAGCTCATCGAGATCATCTGCGAGACACGAGCAGATTAACGAATTAGCAATTACAAAACATATGCACATGAAATTACTTTCACAGGTGTTAAACTTTAACGAGCGACTAATAATTTAATCGGACCTCACTGAATTTATGCAGCTGTTTGGATGCAAATTACAAAATGACCCTCTACTGCCCTCTTGTGTTAGAATAAAAAAAAAATACCTGTGATCTACAGATTTATGTACTAAATTAATTGATTGTTACCATAGAAACTAATTTCTCACTCATTCTCACACATCTAAATGTAAACATTTTGAACTTATATTTTTAACTTTAATAATTACTTATTATACATAAGGGGAAAAAAACATGCAACATAAATAATGCTTTGTTTACTCTCTCACTCACTCATGTTCTATACTGTTTAATCCTGTATTCAGGGTTGCCGGGGCCTGTAGCCTATCCCAGGAGGCTTAGGGCACGAGGCGGGGTACACCCTGGACAGGGTGCCAATACAATGCAGGGCATACACACACTCATTTACACACCAAGAACTGGGAAAACATGCAAACTCCATGCACACGGAGACAGGAATCAAGTCTGGCCAGGAATCGAACCCAGACCCTGGAGGTACAAGGTGACAGTGCTAACCACTACACCACCGTGTCAGACAATATGAATTTGGATTGCATTAAGCAATAACTTTTGAAAAGATAGTGTCTATAAATGTTTTATCACTACATCAACTTCATTTCATCATCCGTCTAAGGAAATTACTATTCTAGCAATCATCAGGGTTTTTTTTTCCTCAGCTCAGAATAAACTGTCAGATAAAAGCCATATTGATCATAAATCATGTAGATAATCCAACAAAAAATGTTTTTTTTTTGTGCATTAAATTACAAACGAGGCATGGATATTTAATGAATTTTTTTTGATATAACACGCTAGGGCTGGGTGTTACATATCGATATAGTTTGAAGAGAGATACAGGATGCATGGAAATGAGTACAGTTAATTTCTAAATTGTGCCCGTGTTTGTATCTCTCCTTTCTCACTCTCAATGCAACCCCACCCATATTCTCCCTCTGTGTCTGCGCAAAAACCTGGCTGGAACATGCAACCGTGCTAGCAAAAGCCGACAGCCTTGCATTCAGCAAGTCAAAAGTCCCAGTTTGTCTTGAACACCCGTCGTATATCATATAGTCTGTCTATATAGTCTGTTTTAATTAAAATGAACACACAAACACACACACATAGATATTCATCGACCATTCCGGGAGCATGTTCGTAAGTCGGATTTGTTCTTAAGTCTGACAAAGTGAGACATAAATACACAATGTAAAGCATACCAATCTACTTGACTAAATCTCTGTCCTCTTTCCCCCACACTGCCATCATGTGGCCAAAGAAGTACTTAATCTCAGATATCAAATATAACGGTGTTGTCTCTGCACCTTTAAATCATGAGGGGAAATCCTGGATGTCATTTTGTCTCAGAGCTTTTTTCCACTGTATTGGACTGTGAACTCTGTTTTGTTGAGGAGTTTCCACAATTAGGGTTATTCACCATCAGGACAGCTTTACAGGACAGACATTTTCCATCATCGTGCTCCCGGACTGATTCATTGAAACCGGTGAGGCCGTGACTCATTACTCCAGCACACACACACGCAATTAGACATTTTATACATTCACTTATACACTGAAAATATTGTATACAATTGTAAGTATTGGTATCTGGTGCACTGCAGTTCGTAGAACAGATGTTCGAAGAACCACAGTCCGTTCATAACTCGAATGTTCCTTAAGTCGGGGACTACCTGTACTCCCTATCGCCATTCAGCCTCAAAATGCCAAGATATCATTTTTGGTCGGAATCCCCCCACACTCAGCTTCTCAACCTCACTGCACCTGCATCCCACTGAGCATCCTTCAAGCAGTCAGGTCGTGGCGCAGACTGGACCACCACATTAGCTGGGACACTAGTCTGCTCCTCCTCTTCCTCGTCATCATCAAAACGCAGCTCCATCTGGGACACAGGGCCCCCTTCAGGCTTTGAGGACTCACAGCGCAGTAATCTAGCAGATTCCTACAGGTATATTTTCGTTCAGGACAAGAAAGAATGAAATTAATAAACATTAATAAAAACATCTTGAAGTTCAACATCTACTAAAACAAGAAAATAACCATCCCTATATGTCATTCTGCTGCTTTTGGAAAGTCACTAACCACTGCATGCTGGGAATGCTGCAAGGAAGAGTGCACCGCTCCGTCAGGAGGGTAAATTCGTAGAAGGTTATTGGGGGTCACGTTCAGATAGTGGTTCCTATTTGAAGGGGAAAACACGCCCACCTACGCAAGAGCATCATAGGGCTTATATTTAATAATTCTAGTGACCAAACAGTGAGTAATGCAGTAGGATATGAGCAGAGGTACGTTACTTGTTTGAGCAGCAGCACCGCACCGGTCTTCAGCTCCCCCTGTCGTTCCTCCAGCAACCGTCTGTGAACCATACCCTGTATCTCACCTACTTGACATATAAATCCTTGTGCATAACATAGGTATAACAAAGTACCAGATAATATACAGTAGATGGAAAAAAAATTTATTGTAGGTAAACTGCAGTTTTAATACAGATGGAATGGATTAACTCCGTGATTAAATGATGCTCATTTACAAAGTCCTAAAAATATTGTTTCATCTAATAACACAGCCTTTGTCTATTTTACATACGCCATCATCATCTTCTGAAATGAGACTTTGAATAAGTGCAACCAAAACCCTTTCTCTTGCTCTGAGGATTTTTTAGCATCGCCAACATCCCCATCCACCTTCATTAGAAGTGGCAGGGCGCTTTCGCACTTGCTTACCCATAAGCTTAACTAAAATTCCCCCAAACTGCTAGAGAAACTAAATATATTAATGTTTGATCACAAACTGACAACTAAGGCTAAGAATTTAACAGACATATATTTTTTTAATATATTAACTTATTATATTTTGCGGAATATTTCTCTGTAGCTCTCCAAATCTAGTACACCACAAGAGGGCGCACTTGAAGATCAGCAAGTACCAGCCTTGTTCCTAAAACTATTTGAGCTTCATTAACTTGTCTTACGTTTAAATTAAGATTTAACTGAGGGGGGAAAAAATGTGTCTAGAGTAATAATTAATTATGAGGGGCGTTAAAGTCAAACTGGGATTTGCGATGAAAACTGACAGACATTTAAAGAAGACATCAAGCACGGTGTGTTGATGAGACTCTCCGTACATCCACAAATAACGATCCCAACTAGAACCCGACTGAAGTCTGTCCTGTGAACATTCAGCAAGTGGGAACGCCTGATTTTTCAAAATCGATGGACAACTTGTCACTAACTTGTGGAAGAGATGCATCTGCCTGTGGGAACTGTCCACACAATCATTGACCAACACCACTTATACATTACATTAGGAACTCAGCTAGGAGTTATTGCCACATCCACCGTATAGCCCTGACCTCGCTCCAAGCCATTTCCTCATGTTTGGGCCATTAAAGGAGTTCCTGGGAGGCCAGTGTTTCAGACGAGAAGCAGGAAGTCTGAAAACTTTCTACCTTGTTGGTACCCAAGCACATGTGACTTTACAAGGTTTTATTGAGAATCAAAAGTCCCGGTTTGACATGAACACCCCTTATATTAATGGTAAATCGATTATTGATGCTGACGTGATCAAATTAGTTGAGAGGAATGCCCGAAATTTGCAACAGTAATTATGACAGGTAAGCATCCATATAAAAAAAAAATCAGGCTAAAAAATTAACAATAAACAGAACAAACTAATTATTATAATATTTAATAATTATTATAAATATAAACAGAATCATTCACGTATACCTTTCTTTTAATATATACCAGTTTTGAGAAAAATAAACATACTTTGGACATAACATTTTCACTTTAGTTAATTAAAGTGGCTAAGCCATGATTTTTATTTCGGGAGCATTTTAGCATTTGAAATACGAATCATGATTTAATCTGCCTCAAACGTTTCTACTTTGACACCACTTGAACACTAGGAAGGCCTAATTAATGCTCATGAAACATTCTTATTTACATAATTGCATGACGCATGTCTTACCCGTGGGGTCCCTGAACACCGCTTTGGCATCAGCATGCGTGTGTAAGATGCTCTTTAACACCACGGCCATGTTAGGAACTTTAATTTTACACAACTGCCTCAAGGCCGCCTATGAAAAGACAACTTGTTATTTAAAAAAATCAATCAATTAATAACGAAGAAGCAGAAATGTTGTTAAGTGAAAATACAAACGACCTGAAGGTCTCTCAAAAACGAACTTCCACAAGCATTAATTACACTGACAAATTATTACTTTCTGCTACAGTATTGGTGCATTTATTTATGCAGTTAAAGTGTTCTTCTTACTTTCCTCAGCACCATGACGATGCTGTATGAATAGAGGAAACAGGAGGGGTTTCTCTCATCCAGTCCCATCTCGGCCTTCATCGTGGCCCACGGACCTACACTGAACTCCTCGTCGTCGTTTACATGAGAGTTCGGGACCTGATTACATTCATAAACACACACAAACACAAACGTACTCTTAGACCGTGATGCGTTCTCTGATTGGTAGCTGTTGTGTGTGCATAGAGTTTGCGTGATAACACTAGTTAATTTCGTCAACGAAAATAATGCCGAAAAATATGGGTTGACGACCGTTTTTCCTGTGACTAAGACGAGACGATGACGAGACGTTGCAGATATCAATGAAGAGTGACGGTGAGATGTTGCTGACAAAAAAAGACGAGACTAAAATGAGGTTTAAAAAATGTTTTAAACTAATAAAACATCTCTCTTTATTTTCGTCGGCGTGTGATTTTTGTCACAATTCTCTGTTCACAATGCTGTGTTCATTCATTATGGCACGAGCAGCAGTGTTTTTCGGGGTCACGGCGTGCAGCATATCAGGAGTAGTTTGCGGGGGTGAACAGTGGGAAACACAATCGCTGGGAAAAATACCACAAATATGAAGAGACACATCAAGACATACCATAAAAATCTCAAGGTAGGTTTACAGCCTCTTTGTGATAATTATGTTTTGTTATATGTGATATATTTTACTTTAGATTAATTTATAGCTCAACCGTTGACAAATCCATTAAGCTAATAGGTTAGCAAATGATTGTGACCCATAGGAGCTACAGTACAGTATCCCTACAACAGTCAATACTGCTCTTATTGTTTTGTATTTAAAAAAATACAGACATTCAGAAGTTGTTGTGATGGTTAAAAATAAATATAATTGGCGGAAAATATCAGATGAAAAGATGGATTTTAAATGTTAAGATGATTATTTTGTGAAAAACTAAAAAAAATGGTTTTGGCTAGACTGGATTGACTGTAGATTTAATTATTATTATAATTAAATAAATATTAATGTAATAATAATATAATAATTATTATTAATAATAATAACCTGATTGCTAAAATGTTATGTTTTTATTGACTAAAACTAGACTAAAATGTCCAGACTTTTAGTCGACTACAACTTGACTAAACAAAAATAGTACAAGATTGACTAAATATGATAAAAACTAACAGGGACATTTTTTCCTGGGACTAAGACTAAGACTAACAATATGAACACTAGTATGTACCTCACTGCGCAGGCGAGCCACTGCCCCGTGTGCTGGCGTCTGTGGAACCGCCACAACTATATCATCCAGACTCTCCTCACTGATCTGCAAAAAATCAAAAACAAATATAGATTTATCTGACAGATCATTTAAACTTTCCACCTAAAACACCAACATCAAGATTCTCGGGAGTCACCTGTTGCGGCAAAGCACCCGCTGGACCGGGGAACCGACGCGTTTTGGCGCGAACAGACTCGCTCCTTGGCCTCTGAGGCATCCGACTGGCTGCGGACACCAGCTGGACCAGGTGATTAGTCAGGACGGGCGTGTGGAGCGGACGCGGGGTTCGCGGAGTCGCCGGAGCAGGAGATACAGCCTGGAACAGAGAGCGGTGAGGAGTAATGGCTCCGCTCTGATACTGGGGTGTGGCTCGGACAGGTGTGGGAGTCACCGGATTTGTGAAGCGGCAGGCCTGAGAGTTGTTTTGTGGGAAATTTGTAGTCGGACGCGAGGACGGGATGAAAGACTGCGGGGGTGGAGGTTTCTCGGTAGTGTTGCAGAATCCTCTAAGAGACGACACAGCTGGCGTGTCTGCACTAACATCTGATAACCTTGCCCGTTTAGCTGGGGATATACTGTCAGATTCTAGGTCTGTCTCTGGAGCGGAGGCTTTCGCTTTCTGAGAAAAACACTCGTCCAACTCGTCCAGATCTACATCCCAGTCATCAAAGTCGTCACACACAGTATGTGTGTGAGGGACAGGATGAGAAACGGATGAAGATTTAGGGTTGGCCAGGCTTCTTAAACCTTTGACAGGTTCGGATTCTGAAATATCTGAAAGTAGTGTCGAAGAGTCTGGCACCGAACTGGTTGACGAGCTGGCTGACGGTGGGGCGCTCTGCTGGGCATCATGGGAACCAGCTGCAGGTGATACTCGGGAGGGTGCATGAGCCGGAACTGCGGACGGCCCAGAAGCTGACGGGTGCGTCCAGTCAGCGTCCAGCAAGTCCTAGAGCACAACACAGAATTTTACATCAGAATTTTACAAAGGTTTACATCAACCCAATAAAAGATTCCTGCAATGTTCTGATTGAAGTGGTTACTCTATGGAGTTTTATGATGATTCAAATATCTTTGCAAATATTAGTGGCATATCTAATCCAATAACTAATCCAAATCCAAATAGGGCTGGAGGTATTGTACATCAGTTTAGCTGTTAATATTTAGTTACACAGGTATAAATTAGTTGTTTTATTCTAATACAAGAACCTTGGAATAAGAAATAAATGCATTCTCTTGGACACCACCGAAACATGGTAGTGGTGGTAAAAAGTGTCCCAAGTAGATTAAAAACTGAATTTTTCGGATTCAGGTCATATAACACTATTTAATTTTTGATAATACTTAATGCTTCCCGGTCTATCCATGCTTAATTGTTTTTGTAAATATGCATACACATTTATATTTTTATCAGATAAAAAGAAACAAATTTGCTAAATACACTTTCATGCTCTTTTATGTTTTAGTGTCTGTTACCTTTTTAAATTCAAATCTTTCAACGATCTTAACTGTCACTCAGATGAAACTTGTCTGATTTAGATTGCACATGAAAAGACAAAGTGTATTGTTCTAAAACGCAAAATTGTTAAGATCTTGCAACATGGATTTGACATGGTTACGGACACTACAGGATTTTTTAAGCTTTTTAAGCCTTTACCGAAAACCAATGTAAGCAACAATTATTATTACAGGTCTTTTTTTTTTTTTTGCTTCTACAGCAAAAGCTTACACCAATTTTAGTATCAATACTCATAAAGAAATTGAATGATTTGCATTTTAAAGGATTATTGTTTGAAGCGAAAGACTATAATGCTGAAAAATGGCCATTTTTGAGGCACATATAAAACCATCTCTCCAAAACGGAGCAACTTAGCAACTTGATTTTTTTTTTTTTTTTTAGGGAAGCAACATTGGTCACTTGCAACTTCAGAAAAATTTCTATTTCGATTCTACGTCAATTTTCACAACAATTTCTATATTTTCTTTCTAAGCTTTTTAATATTCTCTCTTTATCTTCTATAGCCATATTTTCTATAGCTAAAGTCTTGCTATAATTGAATTCTTATTTTATTCCATAATTTATTTCTTATTGATAATCCTTTTTTTAAGGTCACGGACGGTCGTTTAAGTATTTCACTGCATATCATTCTGTGTATGACGGTGTATGTGACAAATCAATAGCTTCTTTGTAGCTTCTTTGCCACACACATTTCCTGTATTATATGTATAACATTAAAAATATATATAATAAAATCAGCACCAATACAGTGTTTTGGCCGACTTGAAATGACATCCCTTTCTCTTTATTCCAACACACCTTATTTAACTTATCAGCTAATTAAACCAGTTATAAGCAGTTAAACTAACACACCTGATTCAATTCTTAGGATAACAAACTTCTGTTAATCACCAACCTGAACATACAGAATGAAATTCAGACAGAAAGCAGATTTTTAAGTGATTTCTGTACATGACTAAAGAGAACACTGTCTTAGAAGAGGTGTGTGTGTGATTTAACACTAAAGCATTTTTCTTGTTTTGTCATGTTTTTAAACACAACCCTGATACACACATCATAATCCAGCTCTTCTCCCAGGCTGAAGAGTCCCCTCCACTCACTGCAGGCCTAAACCAGAGGAATAAACACATTGTAAACACACACAGGTTACTTCCACATTCTCACTACTTTAAATACAATAACGTGAGAAAAATGTTAGCTGAAATCAGCTAAACAACTAGCCAAGTCATCTTACCGCAGTCGTCATGTCCTCTAGATTAGTTGGACTTCAGAAAGACAATAATTAGTTTATAGATAATCCTTACTGGATGCCGCCATGACGTCACATCTTTCAAATAACAAAATCTGCATACAGAAACTTCGAGAAAAACATCAACCGACTAGGATTAGCAGCCTGGCGCCGCCACGTTCAAAAAGTACGTCATGTTACGTGATGACGCACAAGGAAGTAGGCGGGGCCTGGTTGTACCGACTGAATCGGATCATTTCGCTCGGTTGATCAGAACGCGTCGACTCTTTCGCTTTCCTAGCACCTAATTAGCTGAGTCGGTTCATTTCAGTACGATTCAACTCTTTTGCTTTATTTTATTTTTTATAATCAAAACGTTTAAAAGAGTACAAACAGACGTACTGCATAAACAGCAATGAAAACTATACAAAAGAAAATACAAACATTAAGCCAGGGTATAATAAAACAATCACAAAGTGAAAATTCTACAACTTATGACGACACAAAGGAAGAATACAGGGATCCAGTTTTCATCGCTTTAGGAATGACAAAGTTTATTTTTTTTTAATTAATAGTTTAATAGTTTCAAAATTAATAGTTTCTATGTACCTGTCTAGGCCATGTTTGAATACAGGAAAAAACAAATTAATTATGTAATATTTTCCCACCTTCTCTTTTGAGTAGCCAAAAAAATCCAAAGAAATAATCTTTGAAGCATAAAGAAAATTCACTTTTAAAATAATATTGGATGAATATTAAATATTAAATTCTGACCAAAATGTCTCTGTATATGAACACAAGTAAATAAGATTATATTCACCAGAAAATCAACACTTTATAATCGTTATTTAATTTGGTAATTAATCTCCAATTTTCTAGACATTTTGTCTTTGTTGGATTTGAGTATTAATGTGATAATTCCTTGTGTCATAGTAGGTGGGAATGCTTTTAAATCTAAACTTTCCACACACTTACATCTTTGGCAAACATATAACATAACCCAGAGATTAAACCATCACTGCCTGGACTTTTATTATCTTTTTAATTCTTAATAACCAATAGAATTGCTGAAGAGGAAATATTGCTATCACAAGTGTGTTTATCTTATCTTGAAATAATTTTAGTAGAAATAAATAATATTTTTAATAAAAAATTTTTTTTAAAAGAGTAGGCTGAATTATTGTAAAATCTTGAAGTATACAAGTTATTAGAAAATTTAAAGCAAAAAGATGGTATTTCCTTAGGATTATCAAGAGGTCTATAATTTGCATGAAGACATTAAATGGAAAAATTCATATACGTAATTGGATTGAAGAAAAATAGGCTGAATTTTGTTCTCCTTCTTCCAGTCAATCTTTTCTGGATCGAACATCGGCTCCCTACATCTATATAGGTGATGTAACTTATTTTGAAGTTTCGAGTACTCAAGCTTTTGATTCTCACTTAATTGTTCCTTTAATGAAAAAGTGGTTAGTTGTGAAAGAATTTCCATCCTCAAATACTCTATTTTGTTTTGTTACATTACTTACAAATTTTCTTGGCTATTTTATATTTTAAAAGCTCCCAATTGTGTCCATAAGCTTTTTGTGAGGTGGCACGATGTCTTAGCGGTTAGCACTGTCGCCTTGCACCTCCAGGGTCTGGGTTTGATTCCAGGCCAGGTTCGGTTCCCACCTCTGTGTCCATGGAGTTTGCTTGTTCTCTCCGTGCCTGGTGGTTTTCCTCCAGTTTCCTCCCACAGTCCACAGACGATTCTTTTGCTTTGAGGCAGATCATTTTGCTCAGTTGATCAGTACGAGTTGACTAGCTTTACCAGATAAGTCGGTTCATTCCGCTCAGTTGATCAGTATGAGTCGACTCCATAGATGTGATAACCTGGTTACTTAGTACATTCAATTGCCACATAACGATGCTGAGTCTAGACCTGAGCAACTGAAGCAACCCCAGATCATAACACTGCCTCCAGAGGCTTGTACAGTGGACACTATGCATGATGGGTGCATCGTTTCATGTGTGTCTCTTCTTAACCTGACACACCCATCGCTCTGGAATACGGTCAATATGAGCTCCTAAGACCACATGACCTTTTTCCATTGCTCCTAAGACCAATCTTTATGCTCCCTAGCAAGCTGAAGCCTGATGAGTCTCACTAACAAGTGGGTTTATTCCAGACACACAAGCTGTTTGGTTCCAATCGCACATGATGTTATATAATTTCTACCTGTTATTACCCAAATGAGGATGGGTTCTTCCTAATCCCATCTCAGGGAGTTTTTCCT
This sequence comes from Platyallabes tihoni, assembly GCA_030068045.1. Taxonomy (NCBI): domain Eukaryota; kingdom Metazoa; phylum Chordata; class Actinopteri; order Siluriformes; family Clariidae; genus Platyallabes; species Platyallabes tihoni. The sequence continues at coordinate 4,806,230 of JAQQZS010000008.1, read as the reverse complement.
TGCCACCGTGGCCGTCACCCTTGGCTTGCTCATCAGAGTCATTTCATTCATCATTCTTTTATCTCATTATTATCTAGGCACATTTTCTCACACATACACACTTCCAATTATTTTCTTTTCTAAAAAAAATTCTTTAATTTTTTGTAAATTTTCTTTCATTTTTGTGAAGCTGCTATGAGACAATGACCATTGTTAAAAGCGCTATATAAATAAAATTGAATTCCAATCCTATGAGTTCTCATAATGTATGTGCAGGCATGCTCTCACTTCACCTCCATTATCACTGCACAACAAATTGTTTGAAAAGTTTTTGCTTATTGTGATTGGCACAGAGATTCCAGTTGTCCCGATGTTATTCACGAGAACATCTGTCTTAAATGAAAACCAGCACCTTTTTTGGCAATTGCTTTGACAAAATTGTCAATTTTATGAGAAGAGGCTGCAAAAATATATTTGCAGGTTCTACAAATGGTTCATGCGCCATTGAAGAACATTCAGTCAGCAATCACTACCATTGTGACTTAATGTTTGGGTATGATGAATCACAAACTTTAACGATAACAGTTAAAGATAACTGCCCTTATTTTATATTGAGGTCTTTTATTTCAAGTGGACTAACTTGTGATGTTGCAGTCTTTAACGAGGATCAAGTTACTTTTATTTTGTACATTGATCATATTTGATTAACCAATGTTTTAGCCAACAATTTTTAACATTCCTAGTTTGTATTTATCATAGACATCCTGACAAAGTTACCCAAACCGTTCCTGCAAACTGGGATTAAAAAGAAAAACTTCACACCGATGTAAAGAACAGATTTAATATCTCCTCCAAATGTCATGACATTACAGCAGTATCCAGAATTCTTCAGCAAACAGCTTTAAAACTTCTGGAACTGTTTCTTGGCTCCTGCTGCTTTGGTGACCTTCAGCACATTGAACCTCACAGTCTTGCTGAGGGGTCTGCACTCTCCGACAGTGACATTGTCGCCCACAGTCACATCCCTGCAGGAAAAACAGGAGAATATTAAACCCTGAACGAGGAAGGCGATGCTAAGACCCATTCATTAAAACATGACTTAAAATATTAACACAAGACTGTCCATATTTATAAAAAGCTGCATCAGTAATGCCATTAGGCAATGTCGTCAGAGCCTTAAAGACTTGGAAGACCATCGTGAGAAAAAACATCATATGCAGCTTAGTTCAAAAACACAAGATCAGCTTTAAATTCAATATAATTTAAACTATTAGAGATCGGGGATTATTCCTTCACCTGAAGCAGGGAGAGAGGTGGACAGACATGTTCTTGTGCCTCTTCTCAAAACGGTTGTACTTGCGGATGTAGTGCAGATAGTCACGCCTGATGACGATGGTCCTCTGCATCTTCATCTTGGTCACCACACCTGTAAACATGAACAGTCAAACTTGCGACTATAATCGAACAACAGCGTGAAATTTTGAACAGTACAGGAGGTCCAGGTGCATCAGTACTGCCATAAGGCAATGTCGTCAAAGCCCATACAGACTTGGAAGACCATCGTGAGAAAATACATCATTTGCAACCCAGTGAACACCACAAACGAGCAAAAGATCAGGCAAAAGCAACCTACCAGACAGAATACGGCCTCTGATGGAAACGTCGCCGGTAAAGGGGCATTTTTTATCAATGTAAGTGCCGTCAATAGCCTGTGAATTACATTTTTGTTACAAAAACTAAACCATGAAAAAATCATTTTAAAAAGTTGTACAGTCAAGTTTTTTTTTTTAACTGCATCAGCATAGCCATAAGGCATTATCCTCAGGACCACAAAGCTCAGAAGACCATCGTGAGAAAAGACATCACCTGCAGTAAAAAAAAAAAAAAAATTTAATAAAATTTTAAAAATCACTTTAATTTTAACTCACCTCTCTGGGGGTTTTGAAGCCCAAGCCAACATTTCTGTGGTAACGTGGGAGCTTCTCTTTTGCACCTGCTTCACCGACCAACACTCGCTTTTTGTTCTGGAAGATGGTAGGCTGCTTCTGATAAGACCTCTCGTTCTGTCGGGAAATTAAACATTGTGTTAGACGATGCAAGTCAAGTATGGTAAAGGGGTCAAAGCAGCAAAAAAAAAAATATATATATATATATATATATATATATTTTATTATTATTTTTTTTTTAAACAACTACATTTAAACAACTGCATCAGCATAGCCATAAGGCATTATCCTCAGAACCACAAAAGCTCAGAAGACCATCGTGAGAAAAGACATCATTTGCAGTTGATTCAACACATGACCTACTGAAAATCTGATCAATGTTATGCAAACTGGACTTTCAGAACATAGACTTTTAAATAGCACCCTATATAAAGCATAAAGAAAACATTTTTCATCTTTGAGTGTGTGCATACAAGCATGCATGTCAAATTCCTCTTGCTTGTAAATATTTAGGTTTAATTAATGCACTACACATTGCTCCAATTGAAACCAACTAGACAAGCAATTCAGGCTTCCAAAAAAAAAAAATCCAGGAGGATCCACTGTCCTGTAGACCTTTTTTTTTGTATTTCCAGTAACTAACATTTACAATCCTGTGAATTTGAGATATTATTCAAAGCCATGCGCTATTGAGAGGCTTTAGCCAACTCGAAACCACAGCTAGGGCTGTGTTTAAGCCTTTGCCCATAATACGAAACACTCCCCAAAACAAAAAGGAAGTACAAAAACCTTTAATATAGCATTTAAACTGAAATATTTCTTACAAAGTAAAATATCTGTCTTGCTCCAAGTTACACGCTTTATCGCCTCGCGCGGCCCTCGCGCGGCCCTCGCGCCCGCTTCCGTTGCGCACGCGACCAGAAATATCCCATAAAACCAACAGACAGTATCACAAAACGGCCAAGTTTACACACACATCGGTTTTCTAAGCTGATATACATTAGAAAGTGTGGTAACCGACTAAAACATATCGCTAAATAACCGCGTTATTTGTACCACGCCGCTTAGCTGAACGTACCTGAGTGTCCGCCATCTTTGCCAGCAGAGTCGTAAAGGGAACTACACATGCGCGAGACAGACGGAAGAGCGGTTTAACCGGAAGTGACGCACACTAAAGGCGGCCCTTTTAGCTCTAACGACTATAAAAAGGAATCGACCACCTTTCTTCTTCATCATCATTTTTATTATTATTTATTATAATCTTCTGTGTTTTTGTTATCTACTGCTTCTTGTATCCTGCCTGACTATGTAATTAGGATTGTGGTATTGTTTTTAGGATAATTATTTAAAATATTATAAAAGTATGTATGTTTACAGACATGATATTTGACAAACATGTATTAACAAAGCAAATTAAATACTTAAATGACTAAACGTCATTATGAAAGTATACACAAATAAATACATTTGTATTAATTTAAAAATATTTATACACATAACAGTCTCCAGGCGTGCACAGTGTCTTAGTGGTTAGCATTGTTGCCCTGCACTTCCTGGGTCTGGGTTCGATTCCTGTTTGCATGTTCTCCCCGTGCTTGGTGGGTTTTCCCCTGGTATTCTGGTTTGCTCCCACAGTCCAAAGACATGCTGATTAGATTAATTGGCATTCCCAAAAGTGCACATAGTGTATGATCTACATAGTGTGTGATCTATGCAGACACTGTTATGGTGGCAAAAAGGTGGGTCCTACTCAATGTTAGAGAAGTGGTAATAATGTTATGGCTGATCAGTGTATTTATACACATAACAGTAGAAATCTAGGGCAGCAAAGTGGCTTAGTTGTTAGCACCCCCAGAGTTGAGGGTTCGATTCTTACCTTCTTGGTGGGTTTCCTCCAGGTACTCCGGTTTCCCTCCACAGTCCAAAGACATGCATGTTGTTCTCAAATTGCCTGTATTGTGTGAATGACAATCAAGCTTCAATTATTGTGCTGACTACTTAAGTAACTGCTATACAACTGACAGATATATCCCCAGAATGGGGAGTATCAGTCGCCCAATGTGCCATGTGGCACATGGACAGAACAAAAATATTTAAAAAAAAAAATACCAACAGTCTCTAGAGTCACAGACAATTGAGTGAGCAATAGTTCTGAGAGATGCCTTTTTGCTCACCATGGATTTAAATCATGAATATAAGAGTGATGACTGGCTTTCCTCCATGGCAGCTCAAACCACTCACTCTGTCATTGTGTATATCGCTTTATCCCGTATACAGGGCCTTGGAGGGACCTTAAGCCTATCCCGGGGGACTTAAGGCACGAGGCAGGGTACACCTCGACAGGGTGGCAGTCCATCGCATTGCACACACACATAGGCTCATTTACAATTTGGTATCAGCAGGTATCTTAGGACTGTGGGAGGAAACCAAAGTACCTAGACAAAAACACACCAAGCACTCAGAGACCATGAAAACTCTATGCACACAGGCCTGACGAGGGAATCAAACTCAGATTGTGGAGGTGTGAGGCGGCCATCGTGCCGCCTTACCTCAAACCAGTTTTTCTTTACTAAGTACATCTTGTACACCTTGGATATCACCCAACTTCACAGGGAGATATAGGAAGACAATAATAGTGGTGCACGTTTACTAGTTTCATTGCAAGTCATGGACAAATAACATGGCAGATACTCAAAATGTTTAGAGCAAGTGGTTAGAGAAGAGTGGCCAGACTGGGTCAAGCTGATCTCCTGTCACCTGAGTGTGAGCTCACCAAATTAGACATTGGAAGATTGGAAAAAAAATTCCGCTACTACAATCAGATGGGAAGTTTGGATAGCATGGATCCATCCTGCCTTGTATCAATTGTTCAAGCCACTGGGGGTGTAATTGTCTGAGGGATATTTTCTTAGTACACTTTGGCCCCTGCCACAGCCTACCTGAGTATTGTTGCTGGGCTGTCCATCCCTTTATGACCACAGTATAATGAATCATGTCACAAAGTTAAAATCATCTTAAACTGGTTTCTTGAACATGACAATGAGTTCACTGTACTCACATGACCTCCACAATCACCACATCTCAATCCAATAGAGCACCTTTTGCTGGAACGGGAGATTCACATCATGAATGTGAAGATGAAAGATCAGCAGCAAAATATTTAAGGGATGTTTCCAGCACCTAGTTGAATCTATGCCACAAAGAATTAAGGCATTTCAGATGGCAACTGGGGAGGGGCGTCCAACCCGGTACTACCACCCAGTACCTAATGGAATAGTCAGTGACTGTATATTATTACTAAAAATAATTATTTAGACCTTTGGGTTCAGTAATAGGTCACCCATTATTTTGACTGAGGCTTGTCAACCTCTGTGAGTTTTGGTGGGTTAACCTGATAACCTCAGACTACTGATTACTCACTCACTCACTCACTCTCTCATCTTCTATACCGCTTTATCCTGTATTCAGGGTCGCGGGAACCTGGAGCCTATCCAAGGTGACTTGGTGCACGAGGTGGGGTACACCCTGGACAGGGTGCCAATCCATCGCAGGGCACACACATACTCACCTCTCACACACTCATTCACACACTATGGGTAATTTGGGAACGCCAATTAGCCTAACCTGCATATCTTTGAACGGTGGGAGGAAACCGGAGTACCCGGAGGAAACCCACCAAGCATGGGGAGAACATGCAAACTCCATGCACACAGATGGGAATAAAGTCTGTCCGGGAATCGAACCCAGACGCTGGAGGTGCAAGGCGACTTTTTTATTGGATTATTTCTGATGTATTGCATTTTAATTATGCATTGTGTTTAATCACGGGTTTAGCTCACTTTGCAAAAAAGTAGTTCATTATTGACTTTGTATGCCCAAGAAAAATTATGGTATTTATAAGATTTAGCAGTAAATCAATGTATATATTTTTACAGTATATATTATTGTGGCACGGTGGCGTAGTCATTAGCACTGCCGCCTTGCACCTCAAGGTTCAAGGTTCAATTCCTTCCTCGGGTCTGTATGTGAGGAGTTTGCATGTTGCATGCACTCTGTCTTTGGGTACACAGTCCAAAGACATGCATTTCCAAGTTGCCTACAGGCTTCCCTTGATCCTGCACAGGACAAGCGGTATAGAAAATGAATGAACGAATGAATGACTATATATAATGTTTATTCACTGGCCACTTAAATAGGAGCATCTGTACTTTGAAATGACACTGTACAGAAATGCTGTACTCTCTTTGGTTACCATACCAAAGTTCCTGTCAGATTAAACCAGTTTGGACATTTATCTTGGACCCTTCTGTTCAACAAGGTATTTGCAGTGATAGAACGATCACTGTAAAATTGTTGGTGGAAATTCCAGATCAGCAGGTGAAACACTTGTATGAGTCCATTTGGCGTCAACCGGCATGCCACAGTCAATGGCAATCTTCTGATGCGCAATGTAAAAAATTTATATATTGCACTGTTTCCATATAAATGACTGATTATCTGTGCAGGTTTTTATGTGTTAATGATACAGTAAGATGATGTACTGTACTTAAATTGCCCTTTTTTTGCACTCATTACACTGATGTAATGGAAAAGAGAAGCCACCAGGGGACGCTGTGCAACAATTAATGGTGAATGTGGAAAGTCTGCCCCAAGCACAGCATTCTATCATATATCATAATGGCTGGAAATTGAGATCTAATAGCATCTGGGGTTTTAAATCATTGTCTGATTTGATCTTTCCTGAAGAAACAAACATCGCCTATTACCTATGGCGTTGACCAAATTTATAGTAATTACTTATGCCTTTGTTTAAAAAAAAAAAAAGTACCAAAATATACAGTATTATAATACTATTTAGTGGCGGCACGGTGGTGTGGTTAGCACTGTCGCCTTGCACCTCCAGGGTCTGGGTTCGATTCCCCGGCCAGGCTCGATTCACGTCTCTGTGTGCATGGAGTTTGCATGTTCTCCCCGTGCTTGGTGGGTTTCCTCCGGGTACTCCGGTTTCCTCCCAC
>JAQQZS010000008.1:4769086-4780287 GCA_030068045.1 Platyallabes tihoni | reverse complement strand
CTCTCTCTCTCTCTCACACACACACACACATCAGACTGCCCTTTTTCTCACCACAGGTGCTGCATTCTGTGCCCCACCCCATTCCACAGAAAAGCCATTAAAAAGAAAAAAAGAAAAAAAAGAGAGAAAAAAGAAAAAAACCGGAAGTGTTGTTACACTATCATAACATCATCCCCTTTTAACCTTTTCATCACAGCACCTCTCTCTAAATCCTCATCCCCCCTCTAATAACCGCACTTTTTTTCTTTGCCGTCATTAAATCAGACTTACTATCGGAACAGATATTAATCGAGAAGGTAATTTTAGTACACCACCACAATGTTTGTTTGACATTTAAAAAAAAAAAAAAATTTACTCGCCGGAGTTTTCATATTAAGACGTGAAGCGATGCGACGCTATTAGTTTGGCTGAAGTTATCTCACATGGCATCATCTGCCTCTGCTTTCCTGGTGTCCGGCGTAGCGCGTGCATGCGTGCACCTTTTCGCGATGATAATCTGTTGGCGCCCGTTATGACTCAACTTCTCGGTTTCAAACTGGAAGCTCTGATATCTTTTCACACACTCGATTGTTCCAAAACCGGAGATACCCAACGCACGCTGAGTCACTACCCGAATTTCACTCGCCGACACCGCTGATGTTTTTTTCTCGTGAACTCTTGATTTGATTTGATTGATTTTCTATAACATTATCAAGTAGTTTATTCTAAATACCTTATCGTTTCTAGAGTAGCGACTTGTTCTTGTGTAACAGATGAGCCACACGAAAAAGGTTGTATCGGACGTGTTACCAAGTCGTGACGTACCTTTGACGTCCAGGTGTAGGATGCGTCTCTTGTGCAGGTGCTCTAGCGCCCCCAGGACCTGATGCATATAGTGCAGGCTGAGATCCTCGGGCAGGCGACCCCTTTGTGCCAACAGCTGCCCCAGAGAACCTGGAGGTGAAGAAACATGGGGTAAGAGGGTCGAGAAAGAGAGAGAGAGAGAGAGAGAGAGAGGGAGAGAGAGAGAGAGAGAGGGAGGTGAGTCAGTACAAGGTGAAGATTGGTGAGGATTGTCTGGATGAAGCAGAGGTGATAATATGCAACGCATAACAATAACAATAACAACAACAAGGCTAGGAGTAGCTCAGTGGGTAAGACGTGGGACTACTGATCAGGATCAGAAGACAAACCCCACAAACTCGACGTGGGGTCACCACAGCGGACCATCCAATCCAAACACACCATTGGCATGGATTTTACAAGGTTCCTAATGCAACCCTCCCATTTTTTCCAGGCTTGGGACCGGCACTGGCTCGGGTTTAGGCACTGGGTGGGAATCAAACCCGAGCCTTCCACATGGCAGGCGAGAAACCAACCACTGAGCCACCAATGCCCACTAACTCCTTATGTATTAGTATAATTCGCTCTGGATTATAAGGGCGTCTACTCAATGCCATCAAAATGCCAACACACTGATTCATGATTCGACTTCCTGGTTGAGTGGCGCTCATTTTGAAACGCTTGCTGGACCTCAGCTAGGTAGGATAGAGGAAATATGTGGGTGGAGAGGTGTGTGAGATCGGTGAGCATAACGTAGGGCTATTTTGGAGATGGTGGAGATGTTCTTTGTTTTATATGAGGAGATCCAGGGATTGAATATTGTTAACAAAAAAGAAACTCACAAATCAGCTGAACGCATGGACCGAGAATGACCAAGCCTGTGGAAGCTGTATTTAGGAGTTTACACGCCTGTGTGTGTGCATGTGTTTTTTAATAACAACCATCCATCCATCAATCTAGGAACCTCTGTAGTCCAACTAGGGATGGTGGAGTCCATTGGTGACCAAGGCAGTTTGGGAACGCCAATTAACCTAATCTGCATTAAACCCGGGAAAATCCAAAGGAAACCCACCAAGCATGGAGAGAACATGCAAACTCAATGGTGGGAATCGAACCCGGAACAAGGAGATGGAGACGCAAGTCGACACTGCTAACCACTACAGCACCCGTGCCACCTCACTTTGCATAATGCAAATATACCTAACTTGCATGACTTAATTCGTAAGAAAGCCTACAACACACTTTTTTCCGGTTTCGTTCGTACCCGGTTTGAGATCCATGAACAGGATGACGGATTGACCCTCTCGGACAAACCCGAAGAATTCCACCACGTGAGGAGACTGGAGGGCACTCCACGAGCCCACCTCCTCACTTCTGAAATGTTTTAGCGGCACCTTAAAAAAAAAACAGCAGGTGTAAGTGTACAAGGATAAGGATATGTGCTGCGTATAAAAACACCCGCTGGTATTCGTACCTTCTTGGCGGCGCACACAAAGCCGCTGGATTTGTCTCGGATGCTGTAGACGGTGCCGAACGAGCCTTGCTTCAGTAAATCACGGAGCTCGTAATCCCTTCCCTCTCGATATTCATAGTCCTGGGGCTGGAGCTCCTACACACACAAATGGGACAAGGTCTGGTTTATTACAAAAAACAAAGAAACGAACGTTTGTGATGTTAATAAATTGGTAACTTTTTCAAAATGTATTTTTAGTTCGTATTAGTCTGGGTTGTTGTAATAAATCTTCACTCCGTCCAGTCTTTCCAGAGGAATTCCTGAATACGCACACACTTCCTGCAAGCTGTAATTTTCCGAACTCGCTCAATAGGATCATGAAATATATATATATATATATATGTATATAGTGTATCAAAACCGAAAATAACTGGCATCTGCGTTTTATTGAAATTCACGTTTACAGGCGGTTATCTCTGCCATCCATCAAGGTGGCTCCTTTTTCATTTTAGTTATGGACTTTTTGTCCTTAGCTATTTTTAACATGTTCTCACACACGCAGGAAGCGGTACGTCCAAGCACTTAAGCGTGTACTTCTTAAGCTCGCACGGATCGCAACCTACAAATGTACATGTGTGTTTTGCGGGGTGCATGTGAGGAAACTCCCATAAGCAGAACTAGGCTACTGAGATAAACACAAAACCTCTGCGAGCTGAAAAACAGGAAACCGCTGAACAAACACGCAAGCCGAGATGCTTTTTTTCTTTTCTCTCTCTTTTTTTTTTTGTCGATGTGTGTTTCACTCTCTCTCGTATGTTGTAGTATGAGTATTGTATGTGACTCACTTTTCCGGGGTGCTTCGGTTCAGCGGCTATTTAACTCTCCGCAGTCATGTGTGTAGTTGTGTCAGGAGGCCGCGTTTGTGATTGTGTTCACAACCTTTGCCTGTGTCTCTTCGCACAAACACGTGCGTGTGTCACGCAAGCTTTAAAAACTTTATACCTCTTTGAAGAGGATGCCTTCGTTCCTGTCGCTCTCTTCCGTCTCGTCGTCTCCGTCCTCATCCTCCCGTTCCTTCACGTCTCGGACCATCTGTTTGGCGAACGCCGAGGCGAAGGAGCACTCGGCTTGGGAGACGTTGTTCCTGAGGCCCGCGAGCGCTAGGGAGCATTCGGCCTCGCTGATGAGCAGAGAGTCGGGATCAGGCGAGCACTCGCTCTCGCTTTCTTGGCTGTAGGGCTCCAGGCCATGTGCGGTACTGTAGAGGCAACCCCAGGATTTGGAAGTGAGCCGGGCGTCGATGAGGCCCGGGTGAGACGAGTAGGAGGGCGCCGCTGTCTCCTGCACGGACAGGCTTTCGGTGCTAATTGAGCTGCTGCTGTTGGTGCTGGTTATGTAGCTACACTCTCCAAGCTGGAGGAAAACACACACACAAGTGTAAGGATATAACTGTTAAGGCAACAGTATAATCATTTTATTTGTCCCAACTTTTCTTACATGGTCGATACTTCCAGTTCCCGGTTCCCCGTTACCGTGGCAATTAGTTCATCCTTTGATCTGTCTCTTTATTCTTAACTGATCATTTTATGACCCTTTCAACCCGTAACCACTTGCGTCCATCTCACCTCTCCGCTGTCCTGTTGCGGCACCCTAGTCAGTCTTCTTTCTCTCACTCTCTCGCTCCCTCCGTCCCTCTGCTGGCCCTCCCTCCGCCGCTGTCTCTTCCGTCGCTTCTTCCTCGGCTGCCGGTGAGAGACCACGCCGTGTTGGAGGGACAGGCCCGTGTACGCATTTTTACAAGCCCCAGTGTACACAATTTTATGTCTGGGAAAGAAATAAAATAAAACCAATCAGTAAAATAACTTTTTGTATTAAAAAAAATTATAGTGTTATTCATCATCATGTCTTTCTTTACCTGCTGTTGGGACAGAATTCCTGCGAGTCCTGAGATTCACCTGTATTAAGAAGAAGATAATGTTTGCGTCAGTCTTCGGTGTTTCGCTTTTCCAAGCTCGTCAATAGACAGATGAGATACTGTACTTACACTCTGCCTGGGCGATGATGGAGGGCTTCTCGGTGTCCAGAGGTCCCGTGCCTATGTGCTTGGCAGTCCCATGTGAGATGACCTTCAGGAGTTGAAAGTTGTGCCATTCTGTCAGCTCGTGCTGTTTATCGTCCTTCCCAGATGTGACCGGCGACTGAGGCTCGGGACTGGAAGCGAGGCAGCCGTGGACCTTGAGTTGAGGCTGGTTCGTGGACATGGAGAAGGGCTGGGTGGAGTTAAAGATCCTCTGTACCACTGCCATCTTTTAGAACCTGCACAAAAGGGAAACGAACAGACACATGAGATCCACCTTCACACCTGGCCTCCTTTAACTGCTGCTCGTCACGGAGGATTTTCTTTCAGACATGAGACGGTAATAAAAACTCGTTGACTTGAACCGCCAGTGGATTCTCTATTCTCTGGCGAACTTTGGACCTCTGACAGTGTTCTGGTCTGTTCTTTCAAAGGACGTTTGTGCCATCTGTTGAGGAGGAAACCCGATCGTGGTTCTCGAGCACTTATCGCAGTCAGAGCAGAGGCCGCAAAGGATGACAGTGAAGTTGAGGAGGAAGTTAATGCCTAGATGAGGCAGAGGCAAAGCCGGAGAGACCGGTTGAGGTCTTAAAAGCGTAATAAGATATGAGCTGGACATGATTTGGCAAAAAGTACCAGTGTACCAATTTTGGCTTAACTGCGCGATGGGTGTCTAGTGCCCCTACTTTATCGGTCCGACTCAGGCGGCCATGTTGTTTCATTCAGATTGCATTTACCATTGCTGAATTTATTGTTTTATTAGCATTTTTTAAAAAATCATCATTTTCAATGTAAACTTACTTATATTAGTAGACATTGTCAACATAAACGATTTTAAAATCGAACATATTTCTAACAGCGAATATAAGAAAATACATTTGCTTTCGCTTCTGTTCTATCCGCTTCCTTGATTAGCTCACTCTCACTCTCTTCAACCACAAGACAAACACCAGCACCTGAATAAAGGGTGCGGCAAAAAAAACAAACCAAAAAAAAAAACACGTGCTTTGTATTTGACGCGTGCCATAGTTACACTTTCTGTACAAAGTGCTATCGGCCCTCTTCCGCATACTTGATCTCCCAGGTGCCCGTATTTGTCAAGTTTTGCCGAGATTCAAAAAGAACACAATATGCCACCCCTCCCATCCTGAGATCACAGGCGGTTTCGCTCTCTTGGCTCCTGGCCATGGGTGGCTGTGGCATTCTCAGGATCTGAACGTGCGATCTTCCGGCGATACGTTCCGGCGGTTTCTGTTGCACCACTTGGGCGACCCATTTCATTTCTGCTGCTGCACCTCGACCTACTTACGAACCCAAAGACTGCATCGGTTTTGTTGTATCATCAGAACGCTTGCATTGGAAGTTTGACTGGAGTTGAAGGAAACTGAAGGAATATATCTTCTATCATAAACAAATCTTGTATCATAAACATTTAAAAAAGTCCCCTTCCATACATAACCTTCAACATAACTCCTGAGTGAGTCTTAAAACCAACTTTTTGTTTTTTATTGTTAATATTACTATTTATTATTAGTATTATTAATGAGCACTGTTGTTGAGATTACAGAGATGGAGATTGTCGAGATTCAGTTGTCTGGTTGACTGTGAGTGCGAGAGGTGTGTGTAAAGATTACAGTCGTTACAGCATGTTGCATCAGTGCGTCCTCACTTGACTCCATCACCCACCATCTCTCTCTCTCTCTCTCTCTCTCTCTCTCTATCGATTTAAAAGAAAGCAGGCCTCGTTCTGAAGCTGACATGAATCGAATGCAAGCCTGCCAAACACCCGGAGCCTAGTTCTCCATTTTGAGCTCTCTTAAAAAGGCAGGAGATGACATCATCAAACATCAGGCGACACCAACTGAGCATTGTCTATGAAAACACACCAAGCACAAAGCAGATTTCCATTTTTTTCCTCATGGCCTTTGTCATTTTTATCCAAGGGGTCACCATTTGGGATCATTGGATCCACAAGATCTGGCTCAGGGTGTACCCTGGATGTGCACCACTTTTCATTTTTCAAGGTATGCAGTGGCTGGGTTTGATGTAGCGTAGGGTTAAGGGTCGACAGTTGCAACCTGGCAGTGGCAGGATTGAACCCCTGACCCTCTGACCAGGATCAGCCCTGAGCCTGCACTGGCCGAGCCATCAAATGTCCACTTACAATGTCATTTACTTATTTACACTGCTGTATAAACAGGATGTGTATAAAATGGTTGCATGTCATGCGCCACTTTTACACACATACCCTATGAAAGTAGGAGTGGCAGGTCTCTCTGCAATAAACTACAATCATGGTGGATGTAAAATTGCTCTTTCTTCTCGTGCCAGCAAAGTCTTTACCCTTTGATCTAAATCAAAAAGCCCGCACAGCATAGCAAGAGCTGGTGTTTTTCTTCCCCAGATGAGACCAATCAGTGACCACTATGATCCTTTCGGCCTTGAAAACGATGTATTTGCATAGAGTTATGCATCCCGCCACTGTGGACTGGCAAAACATTTACATTCGTGTGACGAAACGCAGCTCGTCCTCAGGTTAGTTATTCAGCTCCTTCCTCGAAGCCATCGTTCCGCTGCCATGCGCCAGTGGCGTTCCAGTCAAACTGCATTTTTATCCATCTAACTTCCTGATACTGCCGTGTTCAAAACAATACCAGCCCTTATGGATGTGTTTCACCTCTAAACACTGACTATTACCCGCGACGATCTCATCTCACACACCCAAACAGCTTAATTATTGATTTGTGCAGCAGTACTAACACGATACACGATACGCACTTTATAAGAAGTACATATTCTAAAAAATATCTAGAATAACAAAGAAAGGAAGAGGTGGACAACGTACCAGCTATGCGATTGCAGAGAATCCTTCATTCCTAATAGATTCTTCCTCCTTTCTCGGTTCTGGGCTTCATGAGGAGATAAAAGCGTGCAGTACGCTCGTGTCCGTGTGTGTGTGTGTGTGTTTTGCGTACACACAACGTCCTGTTCATTCAGCTCCTCCTCCTTCTCTCTTTCTCCCACTTGCTCTCGCGCTCTGTATACCTCTGATGCTGGCTCGCTGCCAGTCTTCGGAGCGATCTCATTGGACAGGCCGTTTGCTGATTTACAAGAAATCCATCCGGCTTCTCTTTTCTCATCCCTCCTCTCTCTCTCTCTCTCTCTCTCTCTCCTCTTAACAAGACTGCAGTGTGACCTTTTAAAAAGTCCTTTCTCTTTTCTCTTTCTCTCTCTCTGCTAATCTGCTATCGCGGTGACACACTTTTTTCCTTTTAACTCAACCCCAATGTGCAGACAGGGACTTAACCCTGTCCTGTCTACAGCATCATGTTATATTCACTGCTATCTGCTATGCTCTAAAACAACCAGCCGACGAGCTGCGAGAAGTCGTCGCCAGGCCACGCCCTCTCGAGATCATACGATTTCTCTGATCTTCAATTTCCGCTTCCTCAATTCCTCCGCCGTGTCAAATAGAAATGTATGCTCTACCTACACGTACGTACATGACTTATTACTTGAAGTGAAATTACATCGGCCCATGTGACCCGAGAAACCCTTATTTACGTTTCTACAAGGAGGAAATTACTGTATGGTCTTGAAGAGCAAAAGTTTTCACCCCCCCATCCCCCCCCACCACCCATTTTAATTTCCCTTTGTTTTGTTTTTTTTTATTCTAAAATGTAGGGTTCTGTGTCTAACGATACCGATCATCCCGTAGAAAACTTTAACTTTTTTAACTGCCGGATATGTTGTGCAATATCAATATGCCAACTTGTATTCAAATCAGACTCCACATTTTCCTACTTCAACAACACAAAGGTGTGTTTAAAGAAAGAAAAAAAAACTGGCTTTGGTGAAACCTGCTTTATTTATCACGACCATCCGTACTTCCTTTTTCTTTTTCTTCTCGATTTACAGTCATGATGATTTATTAATTAACCACAATAGGCGTTAGACCACAAGTCTGAGATGACACTCCTGTTTCGGTTCTGGTATAAAAAAGGCTCGCTTTGAGGGAAAACAGCATTATTGAGGGTGTTGGCTTTTGACATGACAGCATCAGAAACTGAACCGTGACGCCCGGAGCTCAACTGCATCGAATTAAAACGTGAATGTTTTCCAAAAGTTCTCATATCCTTATTTTCTTCAGGGCGTTTGGAGAAGTGAGAGATGCACGACGATTGCCTCACTCAGAAGAAGGGACTTCAGCTTAACTGAACGCTGTCCATAAATAAAATTCGACAGGGAATACTGTATGAGGTTCCTGGTTGAGAACTATTTTGAGGTAATTGCCCAATTTTTCAGCACAACTGCTGAAAAGGGAAGTAAGTAAGCAAGTAAGGTGGGTAACACTGTGGCTTTCAGCTTTCTGCTATAATAACAGGGTTCGGTTCTTCACGGTCTGAAACTACAAACCACCCTGACCACTGGGCATGAACGTTCTCATGCTCAGTAACGGCCACGACTACAAAAGCCTGACTTGATTCACAGGACAATACGAGCTTCCAGCGTTATTACGCAGGAGGTTCCAAACATCTGCGATTTTTTTCCTGAAAGCTTGCGCAAGTAAAAACACCTGTGAACTTGATAATACTTGCGAAGGAAGGAATGTTGCAGCAGCGTCTGTAGAGGATTGTCCATTTCGCATCAAAGACAAAACACAGGGCAGTGTCTACGTAAACAGCTGAATTCAGAACCTGCCAAAGGCCAGAGGATACCTTCAGAAAAGCTTGTGTCGAGGATTCAAAGACGTAATAAATGGTTTTTTGATTAACAAGAATGAAAGAGTCTCTCAAATCTTAAGCTAAGGTTGGTCCGGTTTGTACAAGTTGCAAGATGGAACCTGCATGGATTGGATTTTTTTAGTCCAGGACATCCCGAAGATGCTTGATCGGGTTGAGATCTGGTGGCCTTGAAATTTCTGTCATGCTTTTCAAACCATTCCTGAGCCATAAGGGCACACTGTCCTGCTGAAACAAAGGTGGGTACTCGGTCCGCAACAATGTCTAGGTAGGATGTATGTTTCAAGGGAACATTCACATGATCTCCAAGACCTGAGATACTAATCACTGCATACCTTGAACAAGCCACAAGATCTTCTGTTTTGTAGATGCTCTGACCCACAGTCATCTAGCTATCACAATTTGGCCCTTGTCAAAGTCATTCGCATTCTTAAGCTTGGCCGCTTGTCCAGTTTCGAATACACCAACTTCTAGAACTGACTGTTCGAGGGGCGTTCAAGTCAAACCCGGACTTGCACAGAATAAGAGAACACAGTTATGTAATCCTATATAATCCCATGCTACACTAATGCACTTATCTCAGTATTTCACTAGTGCTTAGATAGAAAGTTTTCATGATCGGACTGCCTGCTTCAGGTCTGAGATGCTGGCCTCCCAGGAACTCCTGTACCAGCTCAAATATGTAGAAATGACTTGGTCACGACTGTGAGTTGGGAGATCTCTTCCAGCAGTTGGCCACAAGTTATCCATTGATTTTCAAGGATCAGGTGTTGCACTCACTGAACGTTGACGGGAACGAATGCAGTGGGCTCCAAGCCACCTCCGCCGGGATCGTCATTCACAGATTTACAGCCTTCCATAAAACGTCTACACCGTTCAAATGCTATACGACGGCTAAGAGTCCCATAACCGTACTGTTCTTGAAAGTTTCTGTAAATGTCAATCAGAGAAATTTCATCACAAGTCCCGGTTTGACTTGGACATCCCTTTTATCTCCCACCACTTGACAGGTGCCACTGTAATAAGATAATCAATATGATTCACTCGACCTCTCCTTTATTTTGATGTTACGGTGTATATTATTACTTTTTTTCCCCCCTGATGAGCACGGAGGTCATTTGAAATGGAAATCAAGTTAGCTCCTGTTGCCATGAACTTTAAAGCAACATTCGCCTTCTCAGACTGTTAAAGAAAATTACTCAGCAATCGGATCCGTGAAATTTAGCAGTGCTATTGTACACGATGAAATAAAAACCTCTGTGTTTAAACTCCACGGTGTGACCATCAAGGAAAAACATGCGTTTGATACGTCGGAATGCATGAGAAAGACTTCTTGCCGAGCTGCTCCTAATGGAAATCGGATGTTTTCCTGATGTCCTGACAGAAGTAGTGTGCAGGAGTGGGAGGAGAGGAAGAGAGGAAAGTTTACACTCCGGATTGTGTGTAATAATCTGGGGGTGGATGGTGGGTGTATCAAAAGCAAACTGAGACTGGACAATGTGTGCGTGAGAGAGAGCAATCAGAAGTTCTCAGTTTATATAATAATAGGTTCAATCAGAGATTTTCACATGGAAACATTCAGTGAGAAGATAATGGCACCGACAAGGATGCGGCAACAGCTCGGGCATGCATTCAAACACTATTAAAAAAAAAAAAGGGAGAAAGAAAGAAATTCAAATGCACAACCAGGCTGAGAATGAGAAACACACACACACACACACACACACACACACACACACAAGGCTATGACTCATGTACGCCCCCGCAGATGTACAGGATGCTTAAGCCCTGAGTAAGACCCACTCTGAGCTTTGTAACTGGGGCCCAGAGGAACCTAAAGCCCCAGACCAGCCCCAACCTGCACTAGGCGACCTCCTCATACCCCTACAGCCCCACTCCCTTAGACCCCCATTCCTCTGTCAGGCTGATTACTTGAATACATTCCCTGCATTTAGCTACCACCCACACAGATTCCTCCCTCAGAGGGAATGAGTGTGTCGTGTATAGCGTGTATGTATAGCGTGTCAGAATAAACATGATAAAATACAGAGCATATTATATAGAATGTATTTGTTTATATATATATATATATATATATATATATACA
>JAQQZS010000008.1:4753637-4769076 GCA_030068045.1 Platyallabes tihoni | reverse complement strand
CATATTATATAGAATGTTTTTTTTTATATATATATATATATATATATATATATTTACACTTACTTTTATTTTTATATATATATGTTTTAAAAATTATATATCAAAACTGCTACAGTTTTAGTCTAGGAAGTTTCTAGTGTACATTTCCTGTAGCATTATGTCCTTTATTAAGCGCTTTACTTTCTGACCTACATTCAAACTTTTCTTTTACGTTTTTGCTATAACGTTTTCTTTTCTCGCTCCTCCATTTTTTAAGATCTTGTCCTCTGTCCAACATGTGACTATAAGTTAACTATAATACTAATCCTGCACTCGCGTGTTATTTAGTAATAAACGTTTGCGAATAAATATTCATTAGGGCCCAAGCACTATGTCATCATATATTATAATAATATATGTGTTTAGTCCTGGGGTTGTATTATAAGTGATAAAAATGCAACCTGATACATATCTGTGTTTATGTACGTGTACGTATGTGTACTGTATATATGTTTAGAAAGAAACAGGACTGACACTCATCGATTTCAGAAATGTTTCTGCTGGACACTTGATGCCGAACCTTCCCGAGCACGGATTTCCCAGCTGCTAGGGCAACCCCGACTAAACACTGCATACACACACGGACACCTGTTTGCCTTGAGCAGCTAAAAATATAACAGGGATATATAAAGCTATATCCAGTTTGATATGCGGACTATGAGCATGTCCGTCACTACGCAGGCTTCCATTCATATTTCGCGTTCATTCACATGCATCATGTCGATTCGAGGCATGTTATGACTCGGATGGACGTGATACGATAATCCTCATGATTGTGAATTCGTAAGAATCTGCACAAGCTGAATCAACCTGCAATTTCTTGGTAAAATAACAAACGGAATATGTTTTGTCTTTTTCAATCATTTCAAGATAAAGGCTAGTGATGTTATAAGTAACACCCTTACATAAGTAGCAAGATACATACATACAGTCACATATATACTCTATATGGATAGACGCATAGATGGATGTATAGAAAAACATTTATATAGACAGATAGCCCTGCTATTGTATAAGATGAACAAAACTTTGTGACATGCTGTTTTTGGAAATGATTCAACTTCCAGGTGGATCAGCAACTTTGCTTTACATCACGCCATCCTGCTGTTGATTATTTTCCGATAACAGCACATCCAAACAGTAACCCTTACTTATTATGTATTATTGTATATTAAAACTTGCCTATTATACATCCTCCTAATTTTGCCTCAGAATGCCTTGATTAATTACTTATTAAAAAACAATTATTTTCTTAATTATGTGTTTTAGACCGGATCGATTTGATGCATTTGTGCACACCTTTTACGATTTTTTTTTACCTTTAAGTTCCTGTAAACTGTAAATTGTATCAAACATGTCTTATTAGCAAATGGTTGCTTAAAATAACAACCGATACGATAAAAAAACAAAAGAAGTACATAATATTAATACAGTTAGATGTGCACCAAATGTTAAGCCACCATATCTCAATAATAATAATAATAATAATAATACTGAATCTTAGGCAGAATAAACAATGATGCTGGATAGTGTAATCAAATTGTTTTGGCTTTGGATTTTGTTATACTTGTAACAACAAGGAAATGCAATATACCGTAATCAACAGGCTGTGCAAAGTACAACAGCTCTGGGTTTATATCTGTATTTGACATTGAAAAATGCACATGCGTATCTAAATTCGAGCTCCGTTCCTGGTTTATGTATAATTGGACTCATCTTTGCATAAAACTTTACTTATTATTTATAAACTACTTTACCCTACGCTAAAACTAAATTCTCATGAAAACCTTTACAAAGAATGCCTACATGTAATCCATAAAAAGGTTCATACATGCATTGACCTTAATGCAAATCTGTTAAATGATATAATTATGAACAAACATACATCATCAAAACATATAAAGTAAATAAGCAGTTTACTGTATTTTGACTGATACGTGTATACATTTTTTTCATTAACAGTCTGATCTTTTATAATAAACTATTATTAATAGATTATTTGGCTGCATGTTAATGTACCTGTTTAGCACCTGTTTTCCAAACTCTTCCACTTTGCCTTCCTCACACATTTCTTTAAGCACGTAAGGAGGCATTCTTCTACTGCACTGTCCATCAATTACAGTATGCAGTTTATTGACATTTCTTAGTCTAAATTTGAACATGATATCTGTGAAAAAGTTTTTTTTTTCTTTAAAGATATTGCTAACAATATCATGACGCAAAACAAATTGTGACAGTGTTTTAGCTTCTCCTTGGGGTAGGTATAACTTTTTTTTGTTCTTTTACTTTTGAATGATTTTGGAAAAGTGAAATAATAGTGGTTAGCCTTATTATCGGTAATTATATTACAAATACATACAAATACAACATATATTTTTATATTAACAGATAATTGATCATTTAATGTCCAGAGAAACTTCTGTAAACATTAACATCTTATATTTCTTGGTTATTAGTATTATTATTATTATTAATAATAATAATAACAATAATAATAATACGGCTTTCTGTAACACGACAAAGCTAAATATTATAAATATTATATATATAGATATATAAATAGGATGTCCAAACGCATGACACTCCATGACACTTTTACTTGTTCGCAAACATAAACATAACAAAGCATAACACATTCCGAGAAAATTGCATGACATTGCATGACTGATGTGTTTCCAGCTTTATATATATATATATATATATATATATATATAAAATCCACAATAATTATACAGTAGTTACAGTAATAATCAACTTATTATGTTCACTCTTACTTACAAATATTACATGTAAAGTCGTCTGTTTTAAAATTACTGCAGTGATGTAGAAAGAAGTTTGAAGTTTAAATAAATGCGGAAAAAAAAAAGAGGAGACAATGTGGGCTGAGCAAAATTCTGTATATACTGACTGCAAATATGTACCAAGATGATAATATAAAATGTATAACAAAACATATACAAGAAATACAAAGCAGAATGAGATAATAACATGCATAAAATGGTTCATTAATCTATTAACATTAAATTCGTTCAAATTAAAACTACGCAAAGCAGACTTCCTAAACATGCTTCTAATTAAGTTAAATATTATTTCACCAAAAACAAAGAAAACAGAGGAGGGGGAAAATGTCATATAATTACTAAGAAACTTGAAAGAGGAAATCATTTTTTTATGACTGGCTTCCTGTTACAACTAAAGTTGCAACATTGTTTCAAACTGTAACTCTTAACAAAGCGCGTTCGAAATTTAAATGTCGATCGTTCTTTTATGTTTCTGTAAATATTTTGAGAAGCTGTAGAGGTGTGAGGTGACTAAACAAACCGGTATAAAATCAGTTCAAAAGTTCGAACTGCGAGCTGACCGTTAAGAGCGGCACTTCCGGTTTTTGCCGCCATTTTACAGAAACAGTAACGTTAGCGAATCTAACCGAAGTCGCGTCTGTTACCGCGAAACCGGACTAACGCCGCTTTCTGGACACGTATTGTGTTTATCCGGACTAGTTAAAGTTAGATAAACTTACCTGTTTGTGTTAAATTGAGTGTAAATCTCTGTGTTGTGTCGTGGTGATGGGCGGTTTCTTCACTCCGCTCTCTCTCTCTCTCAGTCTGTCTCTCTCTCAGTCTGTCTCTTTCTCTCTCATGACGAAGCTCATGGCGCTGTAACCCAAGGGGAGGTGGGATGGAAAAGCAAAAGTTTACTACACATTATAATATCAGACATCAAGCATATATTTATACAATACACACTTATAAAGTTGGCACTTATAAACCTGATGCCAAAACACACCTACATTTAGTAAAAACCAGTTCAAATAAACTTGTCATGACTTGAATCTATGTAAATAAAAGAAAGGTTTTGTCTGTACATTGATCAGAACTCGCTCTTTCAATTATATTTTTACGTTTCATACGAAACCAGCTCTTCTGTATGTCTGTCCAGCCAGGGTTTGTCACAGTATCACGCAAATCTGGCTGGACTTAGCAAAACTTCTGCAGTACTCATGTTTTTGCCTGAAGTTAAATCTGCGCTATAAATGAAATCAAGACGTTGAGTAGAAAGGACATTATGAGCAAGTTTTGTGCCAGATTACATCACAGCAGCCAATGCTCTTTTTTTCCCGACAAATATAGCGCTTTTCCCCCCTCGAGGTGGGCATGGCTATACGACGCGAGAGTTCACCGTGTATAGACAGCGTATTCGGAAAACAACGAAACGACAAAATCCAAAAAACAAATGCGTGACACAGCACGGCCTACTCCAATGAAAATCGAACCTTCAAAATTGAACGGACAGATCAATATGTTTATTCTACCTGCAGAAAGTTTAAAACCTGTTTGCCTCATATGTTCTGAAATCATGGTGCTAATTAAAGCAGTAATGTGAAGCGCCACTACGAGATCGTTAAAGTAAACTTATCCGCGATCCGAGGTGAGGTTGTGTAAAATACCCGAACTGAGAGCCCATTGTTATGCACTAAAATGCATCCTATACACTGTATTTTCTTAATTTCTATAAAAAGTTGAGTGCGACCACAAGAAGTTACATCACAGAGAAACAGTACAATGCATTCAGCTACAGATAGCAACCAGGTCTGTAGTATTTAAAAACCTTAATTATTCGATTAAGGAGAGGCAAACCATGAAATACCGGTAAAAAAAAAAAATTTAATACAGTATTAGGAATATTAAGTTGAAAGTCATTATTCAACAACACCATAAAAGTAATAAACTAAAATAATAAGCTAAAGTCTGTAAAGTGTATTAATCACCCTTTATTGGGTTCCTCAGTGATAGGTTTCTCACTTTCCATATGGAAGGACCGGGTTCTATTCCCAGCCAATACCCAAACCCCAGCCACTGGATGCAGTGTGAGTCCAAAGCCCATATAAAATGGGAGGGTTGCATCAGGAAGGGCATCCGGCATAAAAACCTGGGCCAAGTTGTTGAGTGGATCAGTTGGTCCACTGTGGCGACCCCTCAACAGGAGCAGATGAAAGACTAACAACAACAACAACAACAAAGAGGAGCTTAATAAGACATTCCATTCATTAATTTATCTTCTAAAAGACATTTATCACAGGTTTCCTGCAGCCTAACGCAAGAAACTTCGGGCACAAGGCAGGGTACATCATGCCAATCCATGCACATGCTAAAATCTCACACACCTATTTACACACTACAGGCAATTTGGGAACGCCATTAAGCCTAATCTACATGTCTTTAGACAGTGGGAGGAAACCGGACTACTCTGAGGAAACCCAACAAGCACATCGAGGACTGGTAAACTCCACACACACAGACCTGAAGTGGGAATCGAACCTTGAACCACTACACCATGTTAATGTTTTTTAACATTGGCCACCATTTAAGGAACTGACCAATCCATCATGCATTTTTTTGGTGTCTTCAACATGGCGGAGTGTTCCAGGAGATTCACTTTCATATTAATAATTCTCCTAAACCAGTCCTGATTGGAGGACCCACTATACATGAGAATCTTGTTCGTGCCTATTCATTAGTGCAGTAAACAAGCAAATGTTACTAGGTTTGACGTAATGTTATGACTAACATCAGGACTTTTACAGAAAAGTGACCAGTGTACTCATCTAGATATGAAACCGACGCGTTCAGATGACGTCAGATTAATGGGAAGGAGTGCATGTCTGAAAAGGGATAAACATTACTTATTCACAAGTATCAGTTGTAGATTAATCAATATACAGACACGTTGAATTTGCATGTAAAATCTATGGCATCGACTAACTTCTTGTTAACCCAATGAGTCATGTTTTTTCTGCAGTAAACTTTGTAACTTGAAGTTTATAGTGTCATACTTAATTTTTTAGAAGAAAGAGTCTTTGATTCTCAAATTCCTCCTCTCTCATTTTTGTGTGATTTTTTTTACTTGTATTTTTTTATTTTCTCTTTAAATCTGAGCAAGAACATAGAGGTGCTTGTGGTACAAATGTAAGCTTGCAAGCAGAAAAATCTTTCATTGTGTTAATGTTTAAAATAAATCATGATTGCTGTATGATGTTTGCATGCTTAATTAGTTAACCAAGGATTTGATAACTCATGATCAATAAAAAATAGTTACCATCTTAATATTTAACAGTTTCGTCTATGCGACTGATGATGCTAAAACAGTTGGCAGGTGGAGTTTTACTTTAACCAATTGAAAATGCCAACCAACTCTTGACACTGGCTGTGATTATACAGTGCGTTATGCCAAAGTCTAAAACAGTCTATTGTTTTAATACATTTATTACTCCCCAAACACATAAAACTATTCTTCTATTTATCAAAGAAACTAAGTTTGACACAGTATGTCAGAAATTTTGATTTATAATAATTTGGATTGTTCTAATTTATAGAGAAAGCATGTTGCAGTGACGTTAAGCTTAAAATAATTCTTTAAAAATAAATGCTGGCTTGTTCACATGTCCCGTTATTTCGCAGCCACTCAGATCTCCCGAATACAAATTACTCATCACTGTTCATGATTATGTTAAATGACATCGCTGTCACAATATATTAATAGATATTTGTGAGAGTGACATTTGAGCCTTCTTATCTACAATGTGGATTAAACACGAAGAGTCTAATTACAATAATAATAATAATAATAATAATAATAATAATAGTATAACATCAGAACCATGATAAATCACCATTTTCCTTTTAATCGTGAGTACATTTGAAGAGTTTTACTGTAATAATCTGTACTTTCACCTAACTGCACACATCTGTGGTAGCTTGAATGCTTGCTTCTTTGCTTCTTTGCTTGCTTGAGTGCTGGTGAGTAACACAGCAACGGTAAGTATTGTTACCTCCTCAAACCAAAAGAACAAACAGTTCTTTCTTTAGTCACCATTTTCTAGTGGCATTCATCATCATGCTAATGAAAAGATCGTAGTGGCAGAGATGTTTTGCCGAGATAAAACATTCGACTTGGCTGGTTAGCGATCGACGTGATGACGAGTGTACTGCCATTGACAACATCATCAACATGAAGCTTTGGCCTAACCCTAACCCTAGATGATCCGATTGAGTAGAGTGTACAAATGGGCGGTTGAACGAGGCGTGAATGAGAAATCTGTACATTACTCGCTGTACGCTGCATTACTCTTGGTGAAGCGAAAACTCATTCGACTCATTTTGTAGGTGGGAAGTCAGAACTCAATATGACTTCCGTATGTCCAAGTCAGAAACAAAAACACTGCGCAACCCTCCCATTTTATTTGGGATTTGGACCGGCACAGCATCCATTGGCTAGGGTTTGGGCATTGAACCCAGGCCTTCCGCATGGCAGGAGAACATCCTACCTACCTGAGCCACCAATGCCCCACCGATGGTCACTCGTGCTGTAAGCAGTAATGTTGATTTGAACTTTTAATGATATCTTTACGTTTGATATATTTGAGGACCCAAAATCAGTCTCAGAACATTTTCTAAATCTTGGGTAGAAGGGAAGTTATGAGCAGTTATGTGCCAGATTATAATCCGCAAGTTTTGACAGCGTATTAATAAATTAGACTGCTGTACAGAAAGACAAGTACGTGGGCTTCAACCTGAAATAATAATAATATCACTGATTACTTTAAAGCTGATCAGATTATTTTGAGCTTTAACCTTTTAACTCTTTCTACAATCTCTTTTCTCGTCAACGACTCATACTAACGCTAGTCATTGATTAAACTTATATGAGAAGGAATTCTGAGTTGAGGGGATGTTTACTTTGCTTTTTTCCTTCAGTTAAAGAGTTTTACGAGAAACAGCATTATCACCAGGTCAACAGATAATATAACCAAAGTGAAAAAAGACAGATGTGTCCATGAAAGAAGTTTGAGCTAGAAGCGGCAAACTCTTAAAAAACCAGTGAAGATCAGATGTTGTTAAGGATTAGATGTTTTCCCACACTTGTATACTTTATGAGCCGGTTTCTACAACATGAGCGAGATTTAAATTCACACAGTAATCCTCTCACAGGATGTGGTGGAACACTTGGACCATGGGAGGAACTTAAATCAGAACACATGGCCCTTAGAGTTATTCATTGCGCCCCCTGGTGGTGGATTTTTCTCTTCACCATTCTTAAATGCATTTAATATGCATTTTAAAAAAATATTATTTCTCCCTAATTTAAATTGTTGAGGTGTGTAGCGGACTGTGAATGTTTTAATTGCAAAATAATTTAGAAAGATCTTTGAACTTCTCAGTTCTCGCGATGAACAGTTTGTGCAATATGTGGCAGCTACTTCTCTTCTAGAAATCCCAGGGTCGTCACGGTCACCTGTTAACTTGGAAAAATATTGACGTTGAAATTTTGTAAAAGCTGAGCAATCCAGAGAATCCAGGAATCATAAAGATATGGAACAAAAGGCATCATGATCTCAGCATGAGTTCAACAACATGTACATGCTTGAGTAAGCTTAAAGAGCGGGAAAGTGAACTAAAGAGTGCTCAAGAGTCAATATATAGAGTTCTGGAGAAGAGAAAAAAAAAGGAACAGGAAGTATAGCCTGCACCGGCGAGATGGAAAGACGGAAGTGTGTACAAAACATTGTGTCTTACATGTGAAATCTATAGTGACAGCAGGGATTGTTTTGCAGTCATACTGTGTGTTATGCGGCTGGAAGTTCAGTAGAACGGGAGATGTGTCTATGTTAATATGGAGTCCAGTTTGTTATTGGAGGCTCAGGTAGAAAACTGCAGGAAATTCCAGTCCTGAGTTATTAAGTGACTACAGTCACATGTGATGCTTGTGGTGACTGGGGATGGTTACGGTTCCACTTTACCGTCTTTATGGTCGAGTGGAGCTGTCCCCAGTCACCACATGCATCCCAGGCAGACCACACAGGGCATCCATGTGACAACATCTCCAACCAGAAGCGGGTCACCAGGATGAGTCAGACAGGTCCATAGAGCAGGAGGGGGGGGAGGGTGGACTACTGGCAGCTCATAGAGAGAGAGAAGAGAAGAATGTATATTTGGGCCTCGGAGTGGCGCAGTGGTAAAGTGCTCGCCCTATCATCCGGAGATCGCTGGTTTGGTTCCCGGGTGTTGCTGTAACCTCACACAGCCGGAGGTCTCAGAGAGCAGAGGACGGGGTGGATTACTGGTAGCTCACCTGGGTTCCTGGGATTTGTAGAAGAGAAGTAGATGCCACATATTGCACAAACCGCTCATCGCGAGAACTGAGAAGTTCTAAGATTTTTCTAAATTATTTTGCAATTAAAACATTAACAGTCCGGTACACACCTCATTAAACCTATTTCACCAATTTAAATTAGAAGCTCTCTCAGAGGGAAGGGATGAGAGGTACTTAGTGCCATTCGAGCTCTTGCACGCAGAGGGAGCGGATAGCGTTATCCTCCGAGTGTGTTACGCCGCCCCCAACAGTGCGTGAGGTCGGCTGGCTGAATGGTAGTAAGTAGCTTTAATGTGGGAGCCCCCCCTAGTGACTGGAAGGAATTGGACACGACTAAATTAGGGAGAAAATTGGAAGAAGAAAAAAAGAAGAAAAAAAAAAGAATGTATATGTAGTGCAAGCAGAGACTCCGGCAGAACCAACTATGACAGCATAACTAAAAGGGAGAGCCAGAAGGAAACACAGACATGAGGGGGAACTGGGATGTAAAGCAACCAGTCAACAACCCTGAGTGATCAATGAGAGTGGGGAAGACAGCATCTGAACAGTTCACAATAATACTCTATGTCTATGAGTCCCCAAGATCCCTCCTTTAATAATAATAATAATACATTTAATTTATAATGCACTACCCAAGACAAATCTATTCACAAAAATGCCTGGTTAAATAAATAGGTTTTCCGCCTAGACTTAAACTCTGAGACTGTGTCCGAGTCCCAAACGTTAATTGGAAAACTATTCCATAACTTTGGGGCTTTGTAAGGAAAAAGCTCCGCCCCCTGCTGTAGTTTTCATAATACACGATACTGACAAGCAGCCTAAGACACTGGCAGCTCACAATGCAGAGTGGATGAGAGGGGGATGATGTGCTCGTATCTTCTGGTTCTGGTCAACACGGGCAATTCAACAAAGCAGAAAATAACAATACATATAGGAAATGTGATAAAAGTGGATTGTGAGTTCAAGCACTGTTACTACAGCAGAGGCCAAAAGTACTGGAACAAAAGTGAAATTGAATGTTTCGGTGGTTAGCACTGTCGCCTTGCACCTCAAGGGTCCGGGTTTGATTCCCGCCTCTGTGTGCATAGAGTCTTTTGTATATATATATATATATATATATATATATTTTATTATTATTATTATTTTTTTAATGATTTATGGTTTAAATATGGTTTGCTTAGATAGTTAGCTACCTAGGTGTTGTAGTTAGCTAGGTTGTTTCTGTAAAATTATGTTGCATGTATGTAGCACCATGGTCCTGGAGCAACGCTGTTTCACTGTGTACTGAACTTAACAGTATATGGTTGAAATGACAATTCAAGACTACTAGACTTGACTTGACTTGATGTTCTCCCCATGCTTGATGGGTTTCCTCTAGGTGCTCCAGTTTCCATCCAGTCCTATAGGCTAATAGGTGTTCCCAAATTGCCTGTAGTGTGTGAATGAGTGTGAGTGTGTGTGAGTATGTGTGTGTTTGTGCCCTGCGAAAGATTGGCAACCTGTCCAGGATGTACCCCGCCTTGTGCCCCAAGTCTCATAGGATAGGGTCCAGGCCCCACATGACCCTGAATACAGGATTATATACAGCAGTACAGACGGTGAGTGCGTGAATAATGTGAAAAACCACCAATCAATAGTCATTATGAAGTCCTTTATTCTTGCCAGCCCGAGTCGAAAAGACGTCTGCAGTACTTTGCTTTCGTTCATTCAACCCCTGCCTGCTTGATTTCTTCTAGAAGATCATGCACAGAAGATCACAACCCACTTGAGAATTCCTGAGTTTTAGGCATTTTTGTGCAAAGGTGGACTCCCTGGCTTCAGAAACTAAAAGTCCTGCCACAGACTGTGTGCGTTCCACCCAATATTTCAAGCCGCTGAACTAATTAGTGACATCACCTGTTTTCTGCACAGGGAGAACTCTAATACATGGCACATGTTGTGTTAATACTTTTGGCCACCTCTGTAAGTTACAGCATCACAGAGCCATGGCTATGCTTCGTGCATCACACTTCGAGAACCAGCGATGTACAAAAAAGTCTTTAATCGTTTTTTTTTTCTTCTTCTTTTCTTTTAGGCCAAAGACTGGTTTGACACATGACCAGAAACTCTTCATTCCAGTTCCTGAAGACAAACCTCATGCAACAACCACTGCAGCAATCAGGAAGTGAAACTAGCTGAAACACAGACCTGTTAAACATTTCACACAGAAAAGATCTCTACGCTTTTAAATTCCCAGGAGGGAGTTTACATTTTATAAAAACCGTTTCCTTTTAAAACTAGCATACAACACTGTAGCCTCATACTGTAGCTGTACCGCAGTGCCCAGACAATGCATACGTCTATATTACTGCATTTGTTCTTTGTAAACTTGGATGTGAAGATGTAATCATTTGTTTTTAACAGTCTGTGGTTGCCGTGTAACATCACAAGCCATATGTTTTATCTTAGGAACTTCAATAGAAAGGAAAAAGGAGAGTGGCTGGTAAACGAATGACTGGTATAATGCAAGTGAAAACAGGAACTGAGCGTGCTTTGCAAGCAACATTACAGGAGAATAAAAACCTTGGGGATGTGTTGATGCATAATTCATCCACTTTGCTTCGGAACCTTCTTCACTCGAGTCTCATTTATTGTTAAGTCAATGATAGAACACTGGATAGTGGATGAGTATTCACTATCTTGTACAGGGTCATGGGAGGGCCTGGAGACCCAGGAGACTCTGGGCACAAAGTGGACGGGATGCCAATCCATCACAGCGTCTCACGTTACTGGCAATTTGGGAACACCAATAAGTTTAATTTGTAGGTCGTTAAACTGTGGGGGGAAACCCACCAAGAATGGGGAGAACATGCACACAGACTTGAGACAGGAATCGAACCCAGACCCTGGAGGTGTGAAGGTGCTAACCACTACACCACCGTGCCGCCAGGTTGTGGATGAGTAATGACTCATAATTATAATAAAGAAGAGGATGAATTCACTTTTGCATATGGTTTCTTTTAAAGTTTCATCCTCATATTGTCTTCTTGCTACTCTCACCTCAGTGGTGTTTGATATTTACATTGAGGCATTTGGCAGACGTCAGTCCCAACCTGCTGATATGGCTCTAAATTGAAGTCTGAACTTCGACTAATCAAAGTCATTTAACACCACTCTGTGCATGATTGTTTTACTATAACTGTACAACCTGTCATTTTTACAAGTGTATATTTAAATCCTAATAATGAAACGAGTTGAAAGACTAAAAAGGAGTCATTTCTTTTTCTCAAAATGAGCACAGAATTCTATTTTATTTTAAAATGATGACTCAATTCTGCCTGAAGAACATAATGAGTAATGGCAAAAATATAAAATGACTTTTCTTTTCTCCAATATTTTAAATTAGATCTTATAATTCAACAAATGGCAACCATCCTATCTTTGTATCAACCTCATATGATCACTTTGTCAGTAAAGTCTATATCCATCCATCTAGGGACGTCTCTAGTCCAACTACCGATTGTGGAGGCCAATGGTGACCATTAACAGTATTTATTCCCATTTTCACACCCGTGGTAGAACCTCCACACATGAACACACACTGCTGGCAATTTGTACAACCGTAGTACGGCCTTCGGTCAACATTCACACACTACAGGCAACTTGGAGATGCCAATTAGCATGTCTTTGGACTGTGAGAGGAAACCCTGGAGGAAACCCACCAAGCACAGGGAGAGAACATGCAAACTCCATGCACACAGACCAGAGGCGGGAATCGAACCCGGATCCTGTAGGTGCAAGGCGACAATGCTAACCATTACACCACTTTTTAAAATAAAAAAAAATATTCTCTTGTCTGTACTAAATAAGTCTAAATAAATTTAAAGACACTGTAAATTAAACGCTTTTTGTTCAAGGGAGTGGGAACTTGATATTCAAGTGTCTGCTCAAACATCTGATTTAGCTAAGTAATCATGTATTTTACATCATGTGGACATCTAGGTGTGTGTGCATCCCTTGGCTGTGAAAGAAATGGCACCAGGATGCACTATAGGAAGAGGGAATGTCGTCAGCAGAGTGATGCTGAGATCCTGGGATTCATGTGCATGTTACTTTGCAGTACAGTACTTCTGACCTAAACACTGTTCTAGTCGTAGTATTTTTTAAACACACTTTGTTATACATGTTTACAGATAGTCCTCGACTTACGGACATTTGAGTTACACATTTTTTTTTCTCTAATATTAAATTAGATCTTATAACCCTGTATAATTCAACAAATGGTAACCATCCTATCTTTGTATCGCACTCATAAGATCACTTTGTCAGTAAAGTCTATGTGTATATATATATATATATATGTGTGTGTATTAAGTGGATCGGTTTTTTTTTTCCATTGTATATTCGTGTCATAGACATATAAGACTCACTTCGTCTGACTTAAGAACAAATCGGATTTACAAACCTGTTCCTGGAACGAAACTTGTTCGTAAGTCAGAGACAACTCGTTCGGGTATTTTATGATTGCATTATTAAATCAGCAAAAAATAAAAATTCTGAATTTCGAAAACATTTCACATACAGTAGAGGATCATTTTCCAGACAAAACAAACAAAACAAAAAGATATCTTCTGTGTTCTGCAAACACGAAAAAAGAAGCAGGTTCGACAGAGTCCTCAGAAGGCCTGTACCTGGTTCTACAGGATGTTCAGTAAAACAAAGCAGATACGATTTAAGGAAATTAGCTGAGACTAAGTAACTAAGTAAACAAAGTAACGTCACACCAATTATTGACTTTGCTTCATTAATTATCGTTCAATGCTTTTTAAAAAAAATTATTTATGCAGACACTTTTTTGAAGCTATTGTTGCTTCATGGTGTCTTTTTTCCCCTCCTCGTTTAGTTCCATTTTGTTTGGTGGTCATTGTTCTCAAAAACAATGCCTTCGTTCATTCATACTTTCCATGCTGTATTATTTTCTTATCCTGTGTAGGGTCGCACTGGGCTTGGAGCCTGCCCATAAAAATGAGGGCACAAAACAGGCGACACCCTGTATGAGTGCTATCCCAATGCAGGCACACACACACACACACACACTCACTCACCCACTGATTCACACACCACTGACTTACTCTGTGTATTTTAAACTGTGGGAAGAAAAAAAACAGAAAACCCAGAGGAAACCCACAAAACAGGTGTTGATCTCCAAACTTCACTGAAGGTGTGAGACGACCGTACCATCCACTGCCATTAAGAAAGTTTCATATGATGTCTTAAGCATTTATATTTATACATCCATCCATCTAGGAACCTCTGACCATAGAGGCCAGTAGTGACCATTGTACTTTTTCCTATTTGTACGATCATAGTAAGACCTCCGGTTAGCATTCACACAAACATTTACAAACTATAGACAATTTGGGAACAACAATTAGCCAGTGGTAGGTTTCTCACCTGCCATAAGGAATGCCAGGGTTCAATTCCCACCTAATGCCAAAAACCTCTGTCACCGGATGGAGTGCCGGTCTCAAGCCTGGATAAAATGGGAAAGTTGTCTCATATACTTTTATGAGGTGGTATCCAAAATGTTTCTAGATTAGCCTCTGTTTACAAGAAAGTACTTTATTTATGTACATTTACACACTATCACCTTTAAAACAGTCCCCTTACACAACAATACAGCGGTCCCAGTGTTCCTGCCACTTCTGTACTATTCCCTTGAAGTCTTCTTTTCATAGTGCGTCGAGCACCTTCTGCAACTCGCAATGGTGTCGAAACAGCGACCTTTGAGCTGGATTTTCATCTTCGGGAAGTGGCTGCGGAAGCGGGACCATGTTGTTTCCAGCAAAAAACTCAAGTAAGAGGAGAGCTCAGTGACAGGATGCATTGTCTATGTGAAGCATCCACATAGAGTATTTTGATATTTTCAGGGGTTGAGCTTGTTAAAGATCTTCTTGATCCAGGTCCGAATAGCACCAGTTGCACAGCTCGTGATGTACACAGGGTGATGTCTTTTGGCACACTGACTCATGCAGGTTGGTGCTCCCTGTGACTGTACATGCAGCCTGGTGCTGCCATCTGCTGGCTTCTTTAACCTTTTCCTCAATTCGACCTACAAGTCGTGGCCAAAAGTTTTGAGAATGAAACAAATATTAGTTTTCACAAAGTTTGCTGCTAAACTGCTTTTAGATCTTTTTTTCAGTTGTTTCTGTGATGTACTGAAATATAATTACAAGCACTTCATACGTTTCAAAGGCTTTTATCGACAATT
>JAQQZS010000008.1:4700462-4713969 GCA_030068045.1 Platyallabes tihoni | reverse complement strand
GGGGGGGGGTTTAGGGGTAAATGTTTGTTTAAATTATATATATTATTCTTGATATTAGTCTTATTTCAACCCTGCAGCTAAAGAGACGATAACCGTGCAGGCGTATAATCAAGAATTATTACCGTAAACATCTTTTCCTCCTCCGAGTGAAGAACCAAAACACGTACATGAATTACACGAGAGGGATCGAAGCCATATTTCATACCTAATGCAACTTTGAAATGGTTCGCGATAACGAAAAAAAAAAGGGATGAAGAAAGAGGGGAAAAAACGAACACAACTGAGGCGCTTAACAAAACTTTTGACGCCGGATGACGTGGACGTTCGTTCTGTTACACTGTCTTCTGGGTTGCCCCAACATTCTGATGGACTAAGTTGCACTGAAACGGAAAAAAATTAAAAAATGTAAAGTAAAAAAAAAAAAAACGGACACGTGTACAAGATGCTGCTTTTGCATCATGAAAGAACTGTATGATTGTAGTATTCTGCAATAATTTTATTTTTTATTTGATTTTAAATTATTTTCCAGGTTTTTTGAAGCTTTCCCGTATGTAATTAATTCTTTGTAAATAGTTATCATAAAGTATTGTAAAATAAGACAACCTTTGTAACTGTTTAAAATTAGTAAAAAAAAAACAAACAAAAAAAGACAGAAGAATGGTAAAAAATGAAATTTGATCAGGGCTGGTACAATAGAGCGTGAACCTGCTGTAACCGGAGTGGTCACTGGGCGAGTCTGATGATGTATATTCAAATACACCAGGACAGGTCTGAGCAGGGGTGTGTGTGTGTGTGTTTGGGGCGGTGGGGGTGGTGTTGCTACATAATACATTGAGTAACCGGAAAGCAACAATATTTACTTTTTTATTCTTTATTGATGTGTCGGGGGGAAAAAAAATAAAACATTTTGAGACCTAAATGCCTGCAAGTCTGGGTTATTTGTACATTTTGGTCAACGAGAGATAACTCATAAAAGAACAGCATGTTTAATTTATTAATTTTATTCATTCTTCAGTATCAGATTTGTAGATGCATCAGATGTGTCGTTCGGCATAACCAGGTCACTGACCGGTATGGTGGTGGTGGTGGGAGGAAACCCAGTTGAACAGAAGAGAAAGTGTGAACTCCACATACACACACAGGAATGACCCGAGTCGTGATCTCAGAACCAAAGCAAGTACCCTGGAGCTGTTGCCGCCACCCACACAGCAGCGTGACACAATCATGCCATGCGGTGATTACTGTGCCAGCTTCAATTCTGTAATGCTTTGCTCTTGTTGCACTCGACATGATTCTTGCTTCACTGTTGTGACTTTGTACACAGTATGGTTTCATTTTATTGGATACAAGTAATGAGACATATTTGGTATCGCACAGAAAGAGATGGATTCCCTTTCGAGTCGCCTTGACGTTTCTTCCTTATATAATTTACATACAAATGTGCATATCTTCAAACCTGATGCCTGGAAGATGCTAAAATGTAGTCTTAAGTGTGTGAACATTTCCATCCTCATCGTGGCATTTAGTGAGACTGTGAACTGTGTGTGGAGGTGGAGCATAACCGAGGCACTGGATTCCTTCACTGTAGGAGTAAAGCTTATTTTCTCTTCATATTCACAACACACGGAGGGAAGAAAAACACTTATTTAACCATATCACACTTTTTTTAATATATATTTTTCATACATTCCCATCGATCTGATGGATTTTGTCTTGAGGGGTTTTTAATACTCTTTAGTTTTTCGTTAATGAATGCAAGCTAGAACCAGCTGCTTTAAGACAAAACAGATCTTCACTTCATCTGCAGGTCTGTTAGCAAACATGCAACATTTATGATTTTTACTCAGCTGAGGTAAACAACTTTTAAAGAGAAGTTTACTTGAACAGAATTTAATTTCCTTAATTAGTGGTAAAGAATTTGTTGTTGCCACTTGATCTGTCGACATCTGATGTTTCACCGTCATCGAACAGTTACACAGTTTGGGCTTATAACAATTATGAGGGAAAGATAATTAAGGTTAAAGGATTGCTGTTAAAACATTGTTTCACACTTCTCGCTTTTTCTTACAAATCCGTTTGCTTTGAAAATTATGTTAAATAATCATGATTATGGTTATTGCCACATGGCATCGCTGTATTTGTATTGCCTGAAGTCTCCATTGCTGTAAGTAACCCTGATGCCGGTCTCGGTGCTTAGGAGAGAGAGAGTTCTTGATGTTCGATCTGTAGCATCTTGCAGAGACGACTCACACCTGGCTGCCTGGCTTAAGAGGACCAGCTCATGTGGTGATTATTCCCTACATCCTGGTCTCCATGTCTCAACTGCACCCACGTATATCCTCCTGACCTTATCTTTTATTTCATTTGTATTAGCGTGAGGGGGTTCATGGTTATTATACACATAGCATAATACATCAGTTGAGCTTGTGAGGTTGGTCTGCTTTTTGTGGCCTGCTTTTCTGTCTGTATTGTGACTTCGACCTTTGCTTTCATTCAAAGAAATTAACAGTACTTAATTCAGCCACCAGGTGGGACTGATTGCGCTTGAAAATGCAAAGTAAAGACGTTGAGTAGAATATATGATTTCAGGGTGTATATATAATGAGACGCAAATGCATGCGTACTTTAGGTTAATGTATAATCTACTCGTACTTTTACGATTACTTGTACTTTAGATTAGTATTATAACACTGACATCACTACTGTACTTGTTCCCCCGGTTCCCCCATTTACCAATACTATTGGGCTTTACTCTTCTTCAAAGGCAATATTATTAACTATTATTATTTGTGCAATGCTTGCTCCTTTTCCATTTTTTCCCTTCCCAGTGCAATAATATACATGGATTCAGTTAAGACTCACATGCTCTGCTTTTCTAATAGTGCAATTTGGAATTTTATTGTTTTTAATCCCCACCCACATTTTGTAATTTTATTGTATTAAAAAAATTCTCCCTCTTATCTAATTTATTACTCTTTTGAAACAACGGAAAGCAACTCCAACCACTTCCTCTAAGATTAATAAAGTTATTTGAATCTTGAATAGATTTCAAGAGGTTAGATGTTTTTAGTTATTAAAAATATAATTTTTTAAAAATTGTATACTTTTTTTTTTAATTGGTATCTTTTAATTGAAATCTTTTATGAAGCTGGTTGAAAAGTATCGACAGCTTCCTCAGGAATGCTGCTAAGACTTTTCCCGTATGCTTCCATACAGTACATGTTATTTAATGGTTTTGTCCTTCTAAAATACTAAAAATGGAGACGACTCTTTCATGAACAGGGTGTCCAAAGTTCACTCCATGTCCAGTACCAGTCAACAACTCCTTCAGTTAATTTTTTTTTTTAAACTCCTCTCTACATTCTAAACAACTGGATTTTGTTCTGGAACATTTCTTGTAAGAACAGTATTTTCAAATGCATTTGAAGAAAACAAGACCAAAGATCGACCTCTTCTGCAGAGGAAAAGTACATTTAGAGTCTCAAAAGTCACCAATTAACAACCAGCACTGCAGACTTGAGCCAAAATTAGAGTCCTTGATTAGAGTTTATGCTAAAAAAAAAAAAAAGAACTTTGGACCCACCTGTTCTTATATATGATCTGTTAAATTAACAGCACATTGTGTTTTTATAATCATTTCTTACAGGTTCACTTCTGTCTGAGTGGAAAAACCATTCAGGATTGTTCAATCGAGTGAATGTGTGTAGGCCTGGGGCTAGGGAGGTTATGACGGTTTAACGTTAAAGTTCTTTCATTTCCTATTTTAAAGATTCTCATCGACTCAAAAATTCTAAGCTGCCCCCTTTTTGTTTTTCAGTCTTTTGACATTATCAGACAACAATAATGAGTTGAAGTTGAACACAGGCTGGAGGAAATGATAGAGCCACTGTATATGCTGCAAACATACAGTACATTCGCTGAACACTTTATTAGGAACACCTGTAGACTTACCTCATCAGAGCAACGCACACAATCACACAGATATGACCGGCTCATGCAGGATAAAGGGGGGGGGGGGGGGGAGAGAAAGCCTGAGCTCGGATTATTGTCCACGGTGTGAGACAGTCCGATGTGAGTCTTTTCTGGGGATTTCACAAACACAATAAGTCTCTTGAGCATGATGAGGAAGATCAAGGGTCAGAGCTGACAGACAGGCTACAGTAACTTGTGATGTGCGTTCTGAGATGATTTTCTGCTCGACACACAGAATCTCGACGGTGATGGGCTACAAAGAGGAGAAGACTTACATCATACAGTCCATGGACCCGACTGGCTCGTGGAGGTCATGTAATGGTGCAGTGGAATGCATTCCTGCCTTGCGTATTTAATCACATTGTTCATCGATTCATGGTGACAACTGGTTTCACTGACATGACGAGGAGTTCGACGTGATCATCTTCAGCAGCCTTTCCATGAACAAGATGCACTATACTGACAAAAGTATTCGCTCGCCTGCCTTCACATGAATATGAACTTGAGTAACGTCCCATTCTTAAATCATAGGGTTTAATATGATGATGGCCC
Source organism: Platyallabes tihoni (assembly GCA_030068045.1). Classification (NCBI taxonomy): domain Eukaryota; kingdom Metazoa; phylum Chordata; class Actinopteri; order Siluriformes; family Clariidae; genus Platyallabes; species Platyallabes tihoni. The sequence continues at coordinate 4,709,445 of JAQQZS010000008.1, read as the reverse complement.
CGCCCCCTTTTGCAGCCATAATAAAAGCTTCAACTCTTCTGAGAAGGCTTTTCCCACACCCCAATTAGGTTTAGGAGTGTGTTTAACATGAATTTTTGACCAGTCCAGACAAAAGAAGAGTTGAAGCTGTTATTATAGCTGCAAAAAGGGGGTGGGGCCAACATCATATTAAACCCTATGGATTAATAATGGGATGTTACTCAAGTTCATACGCATGTGAAGGTGGTGTGCGAGTGAATACGTTTGCAATATGGTGTATTAATCACAGAAAAACACAACACATTTTGCAATTTTGGGAACTGATGTATCGTTCCTAATAGAGTGCTCAGACGGACAGACCGACAGACAGACGAAAAAATCCTCGGGGGGAAAAAAAAAAATCCACGTGAGTGTTCTAGTTACCAAGATGTTTTTTTTTTAAGCTCAAATCAGGATGACGGATTTAACCCGAAGTTTAATCACAAGGAGCGATCCGCGCTGGATTTTTAAATTTATTTTTTGGTCCTTTCGAGACGAGGTGGTTTCAGCTCAGGTATTTAACTACCAGGAACATGACGACGCAGGTGATCAGCATGCCTCCTACCATGAGGAACTTATCCTGATTGGCTCTCTTCTCGATCAGACGCATCACCGTGTTGGACAGCCCCAGCATGTTCGCCACGTCCAGCATCTTCTTGTGTGTACCCTGTCGACCGAGATACAGGAAGGTAAATCGGATTGGAAAAAAATGAAAAAATAATAATAAAAAAAACCAGAAAACACGTTCTTGAAACTCGGAACGCACCTTGAGCATGCCCCTCTGGTCGCGCAAGCCGTTGAGGATGCTCGCGCCGGAGCCGATGAGGTCGTCCATGCCTCTGTGTGCGTTGTGCAGGCTGGAATTGAACTGAAGTGTGTCGTCTATGGGGATGGAGGTGTCTGTGTCCTGACACATAGTGAAAGGATCAATCAATGGAAATTAAAACAGTGTTCAGATGTATGTGTAGAGAGAGAGAGAGACAGAGCAAGAGAGTACTGACGTTGGTGGTGAAGGTGCGACTCATGAGCTCCTCCCTCTCCCTCTCCTGAGCCTCGTGTGCGTATCTTTGGTGCTGAAAGTTCCTCAGGGCCGACTGCAAATGCTGCACGTCGTACTTCAGCTGCTTTACACGCCTACAGCAGGACAAACAAATTAAATAAATAAATGGTTTCGTGATTCTTTTTGTCTGACAAAGTGAAATACCAGTCCCGAAACTGTTCCTCAATTACATCCTAAAACAGCGCTTAAGTACTCGCAGGTGCAAAAATTTGCATGCAGTACAGACATACTCGCTCTTCTAAAGAAAGAAAAAGAAAAAAAAAAAAGGCGCTACTGCCGAGAAAATTTGGACTTAACGCTGAGGAGTGAGTGAGTGAGGTGTCCTCTGAGGTCATCAAGCCAGGGATTTAGCTGATGAGAGACTACAGCGAGACACCACTCGTACATTATGATCGAGTTTGATTGCACTCCCATGGGTGTATAAGAAACACTGCAGCGGGCTCAGCATGCTGTCTTGTGGAACACCAGGGTTTAATCTTCAGCTCTGGAGTGTTACAAAGCCTGAGAATGAGCACGAAAAAGGGTCATTATGATGGGGCTTTTTAAAAAATTATTATAATAATTTTTTGTATATGTGCAGTTTTTATGAGGAATGAGAATCACCAGGGACCTGCCGATACGATATCATCACGATACCGATTGATATTGCGATTCTGTAACTATCGCGATCCTGATTTGACATTACATTATTTCTTTTCGGATTTTCTTACAATTTTAAGACAGACATTCACAATCAATTTTAAAATTTTTAATTGGCAAAACTGTATGTTTCATACCTTAGCTTTATCCACCAGCCTCACAGCTGAAATGACCACAAGAACTTAATGTTATGAGGAACGGGCTAAATTTAAGTTCTCACTTGAAAAAAAAAACCAAGCGCAGCTTTTATACATAGATACAAGATTTTAACAATTAACTTAAAATTTAATTAAACAAAAAGGTACACATGTCTCCATTAAACAAACAAACTTAGCTTTTATTCCACCTTGAATACACAAAGAGGTGCACAATGTAGGCACAATTTAACAGTTGTTATTTATACCGTTTTTTTTCCCCCTCAAATTGAGTCACGGCAGCAACGTGTATAATTATTATTATTACCATTTGTCTGTATATTATCATTTGTCTAAGTTCTACATGAAGGTTTTTTTTTTTTTTTTTTTTTTAACCTGAAAGTATGATTTCCACACCTCGGGTATTTTTTAAAGTTGCTTTTTATTTCATTCAATTACGTTTAATGTGAAACGTCAACTGAAAGTATCTATTCTGGACATGTGGAAGCAGACATGATCCAGCCCTTCTTTCTCTGTGGTTCTGTGCGATGTTAGCGAGTGCCACTTTGTTTCTCTTCATTAGGGAAATGATTGCGATGTGCGTGATCTTTAAGCAGATGTAATCCTCACTTACATCTGTAGACCAGCTCGACCGCTCGAGGTTTAAAGCTGTATTGTCGTGTTTAACTGCCACGGGTTCCAGACCGACGTATCTGCCCACGCCGGATACCGATACTAACCTCAGCGTGATTTCGACGTTACAGAAATGTAAATCGCCCCGGCGGGCGCTGTTGCGGATGAAAACACGTGTGCTTGGAAAACACGGTTTTTCGAAAACACGTTCCTGCTCAGTGTCAGGATAGCCATGTACGAAAGGACGCGACTCACAGTTTGGCATTCTGGCGGCGGCTCGGCGGCTCCTTCGCAGCCAGGATCTCGAGTCGCTCCAGCTGACCGAAGACTTGCTCGATTCGAGCGTGCAGCTCATTTTCAACCACTGTGAATGACAAAGACACACACACACCAGAACAAACACTGAGGATCAAACTGAGTCATGATCCTACATGAAATCATACACGTTTAATTAATGCGTCACAACATCTGAGTACAATATTGGTTGGGTTTAAATTAAGAAAATCTCACAGGATAAAAAAAAATGGTGATGCGAAAGTATGCAAAAAAAAATAAAAAAAAATACAATTTTATTAATAAAAAAAAAAAAACCTGGAACATGCATCATGTCCTCTTGAGCTCTTAAGCTGGCTGGATAAACAACCTTTAATACCTTCATTAGTGTTGTTAAATTCTTATATAACTAAGACTTCATTTGTGTGGAATTTAATTGCACAAAAAAAAAAAAAATTTAAAATTGTACAGCGCCATCTGTTGAATTTTGGAATAAAGTAAATTTTTTACGTGTTGACGTGAAGTGCTCGGAACGAAGGCGCGAGTTCATGTTTATTATTAAGTAGATTTTTTTTTTTGCACACTCAAACGCATATTAAAAACATGTACAGCGCCATCTAGTGAATTTTTAGATGAACTGATGATTTCTTTTTATGATAATATATTTTTTCATTTAAACTATAAAGTAGCGTATCTTCTCATTTCTTCCCGTGTTACCGTTTGCAATGAAAATTGTTACCTCAAGATCGGACAAATATTCATGTGAAAAAAAAAAACCTTATAAGAATTTGTTCGGTAGTTTTCCATGATCTGTGCACAAACAAACAGACAAACAAAAATTCCATGATGTGTTCCGTTACTCTAATCTTACGCCCCCACAAATAATTTTTTTCCGCACATATCTTCAATGTACAGACACGCCCACTTTTTCCATGTATGAATACAAGATGATATATTTAACAACGCTCAAACAGAACTGCCACTAAAATATCCTCAATAAGGTTCTGTGCAGTCAAATGAGAATTAACACTTATTTATTTAATTACTCTTCACAAGCTAATTAAATAAAAATACACATTGAGCCCAGAGATAAAAACTAGCCTCTCTCTCTCTTTGATTGAAGACCAGGATGTGTGCCTGTTTCCTGGGAGAGGCTCTAAAGCTGGTGGGAAACATTATCAAAACTTCAGGGGAAAATTAAGGATGCGCGCTCGCTCGCACACACGCGCGCACACACACACACACACACACACACAGCCTGAATCTGTCCAGCTCCCCACCCACTCGAGAGACTCTTCACACTCTTGTGCACAACACAACGGCATGATGTCATCGGGACACGCGGGCGACTGCTCGGCCCCGAGACGGTTTTCTGTCCGAGTCCCGGACGTGCGTATCAAACCCAAACGTGGACTTCCCTTATCCCTTTATGCCTTTCTACACCCATCACCCCTCCCTGCTTCTCTCCCCCCATCGTACTCCGCCCTGTCCTTCCTGCTGGGGCACCAGACTGACTCACTTGCTCTCGGCTCGGCCCCGCCTCGCCACGTCACGTCACTCAGATGTGAAATCAAAACACCGAACCTTTAAAAACAGCTGGGAAATTGTCATTACTATAGTAATATATTCAATTTAAATGTGTAGTTATATTAATAGAATGAATTACATCAGGATGATCTCGAATTCTTGATTCTGGTTGGTCGACAGAGTTTTAGATAGATTTAGTAACTGCTTCTAGTCGACAGTACGATTAAATTTCTCCTTAAAGAGAGACGTCTATCCAGTGTCTGCTTAATGAGTCTCCAATGTCAGTGGTTTTGTAACGTTCAGATGTTAACTTGTGATATCCAGACAAGCTGCATGTTTTGTTTTTTTTGTCTTTAAGAGAGGGACTGATGAGGAAACAAGTATTTTTATCCACTGTAATGAGTCACAACTTTCACAACATTGGCTGCAGCTATAAACAGATAAAACATGTTTTCCTTATTTAAAAATAAATAAATAAATAAATAAAACCAGGAATTGTTACAGGAAAATAATCAACTTCAGGTTTTTAATCAATAGTGCCTCATCATAGCATCACCAGTTGTAATTAAAGCAACAGCCTAATCAAAACTGTAAACACTAAACACTTGATCTCTCTCATGTTGGAATAAATACATTCTTTTTTTTTTCGGATTACTTCTGAACATCTTTCACCGAGTCTCTGGCTGAGGAGTCAACACGGATAGACTTACGTTTTCATACATATTAAAGCTTCTAACATTCATAGATGAGATAGAATTCTTGCAACCAATCATAACACAGAAGGCGGGGTTTATCAGGGGGGAAAAAAAAAAAAAAAAGGAGAGAAATGAGTCAACCTCACCGGTTTCAATGAATCAGTCCGGGAGCACGATGATAGAAAATGTCTGTCCTGTGAATCTGTCCTGATGGTGAATAATCCGAATTTCATGAAAATCCTCAACAAAGCAGAGTTCACAGTCCAATGCAGTGGAAAACTGCTTCGAGACAAAATGCTGTGCGGGATTCCCCTCGCGATTTAAAGGCGCAGAATTTCACGATGAAATCCATTTCATGCGGTTATGGTTTTTGGCCACATGATGGCAGTGTGGGGAAAGGGGACAGAGATTTAGTCAAGTGGATCCGTAGGCTTTACGTTGTGTATTCGTGTCGAAGCCGTACTTCATCACACTTAAGAGCAAATCTGACTTACGGACGTGATCCTGGAGCGGAACGCACTTGTAAGTTGGGGACAGCCTGCAATGTCCATGTAAACGCTGACTGTGTTTTACTCCACGGAGGTTCACTCCATTAAAATAAAGTTAACCTTAGTCAAGCTCTTTAAAACTCTGTGTGTTTTTGCATATTATTTTCTGCGCACGAATATTTATACGACACAGAAGACTAGAAGGATTATCAGACATCGGATTTGCACGATGTCATGTCATGTGATGTGATGAGTGTGAATGATGAGAGGGAGGAAAGGGAGGGAGAGAATCACTTACAGTGCACCGACTCCCGCTCGGTTGTCTTCACACACTCCATGTGGAACTGGATCTCCTGGATTTGTCTGGTGATGAGACGGACAAAATCACATTGCATTGGTAAAGTTGGCTGTGTGATAAAAAACAGGGTGTGACAACAGGGCAAAGTAACTACAATAAATAATACAAGTCATTAGAGGACGTCGCCCAAGTCCACTCCGGATCACGACGTCGGCTGTGACACAGCTCTATCCAGATAAGCAGCTAGAACATTTAACTTTCATTCAGAGAAAATTATATCAACATGATCTTTGTTTATGTTTCACCTCAAGAATTCACAATAATGAGTGATGATTTCAATTAGCAAATAATCAAAAGATTCGTTAATACATGACAGATATTCCCAAAATAAATTATTTTCAGTATGCATTTTTAAAAATGCTCATTATAAACTGCCTGTCCCCCCAAAAAAAAAAACAATCTTGGCATTTCAGGAGGGTCAAATAATGAGGCTGTATCAAGGAAAGAAAACAACTAAGGAGATATTAAAATGACTGGAACTTGGTTAGGAACTCAACACATTGTGGTTGGGAAAAGAAAATCATGAATGGAGATCTTTTAAATGCTTAGTGAATGGACAGTACGAATCAGAGCCATGTTTAATAGTGAAAGTAAGAGCATTTCCATGCACACACTCACCCATATATTATGAAAGGAACTCACAGAACTAGAACTCAACAGCTGTGTGTCCTTAAGTAAACCACGTGCTTGCTTAAATTTGCTAAGGAGTGCAAAGATTGGACTTTGGAGCAATGAAAAAAGGTCATGTGGTCTGATTTCAGAGTGATGTGTGCATCAGGGTAAGAAGGGAAGCTCATGAAGCGATGCCTCAATCATACATAGTGTCCACTGTACAAGCCTCTGGAGGCAGTGTTACAGTTGCTCAGGAATGTTATGAGGCAAAATAATGACGTCGGCTGATGACCTGAATCACTAGATTATCACATCTATGTCGTTTTTCCTTCCCTGATGGTACGGCATTATCCCAAGACTCAAATTGTGGAAGAATTATTTTGGGAGCATGAGGAATCATTTTCACACATGACCTCAAACCAAACCAAAGCTAAAGGCGATTGAATGAAATCTTAAATGTGTGCAAATTTTTTTTAAAGCCAGGCAGTGTGTTATATGAGGAAGAAACATTTCTTGACAGGAAACCGGTCAGATTCTTTATACATGGAACATGAAGCGTCACCGAAGACTTAATCAAAGTTAAGTTGACATAGGCAAAAGTGAAGGCAAATCATCATCTTTTTTTGTTTGTTTTTTTTTTTTGCATGTGCGCATACAATTTCAAAAGGAAATATGTCCACATTATATACATTTCTCCCTAACATTTTTTGTGGCTTATTTCATGCGGGTGCAGAACTCATAATAAGCCGAATACATGTTTAATTAAAAACCGAAAGTGAAACAGATTATTCTGGTCAGCTTCGTTTAAAGAATCGTAGTAACCAAGTATTTAGGTAATGTTTAACTATATACAATAATAAGATTACAAACAACTAAAAATGTATAAATACATAAAGATAAGACTTTAATAAGGGTCTCTGACTGTATGTTACAGACTGGAGGGGTCTCCAGAGTACTGTCTGAGAATAATGAACTTAATACTATACGTAATATCATATGTTTTTAAGTTGTTGTTGTTGGTGTTATTATTATTATTGTCTGGTATTACAGAGAGGGCAAAACCATAATTTATTTTTTTTTATAATATATGTAATATGTTAAACCGGAGTTTAAGAGAATAAGAATGATAAACTTTGATCAAATGAGCAACTAATCATTATAATAAACGTTATTAAATATTACATTTAATTTTATTATTTTACTTTTATGCTAATTACGACTATTTTAACATCCCTGTCTACCTCTGACACTAAGACGTTATTAAAATGTGTTAACAACCTTAAAAACGTTTTAGTTATTATTTTTTTTTTTTAAAAACTCAATATTACATTTTTATTATCAGTTATTAGTCCAAAAATGAGTGTTTATGGCTAACTGTGCTAACACTAAAGCAGCTAGCGCGCGTTGCTAAGCGCTTAGGATAAGTTGCGCGTGCACTCACTTTTTGGTCTGCTGGTAAAGCGCCTCCATTTTCTGAGAAAAATCCGCGGAAAGTCCCGAAATTAAAGAAACTAAAGGAAACGACTTGCTTGTTGCTTTCGTTCCTGTCAGTAATCAGACATGTCGAAGTGCATTATTCACAGGAACACGTCAACAGGAAGAAGCGACTTCTGCTCTGAGCCGGAAGCGATGCGCAAAAACCCGGAAGTGGTTTATGGCAGCCATTTTATATGCGTCATAATGAGTTGAATGAATTTTATTTAATGAGTCATTCTAATATGCTATTACGAAATATGTAGCGTCATATTACGACATATGTACGTAATATATAACAATAAAAAGTACTAACTAGAGAGGCACATTTCCTGAAGAAAATGTGAATGGTGCTTGCCGTGGCATCATACACATAGCTATGATATCATAGATGATGTTGGGCTCAAAGTATATCGGACTATGCCCTGCGGGGGCAATTAACCAACCACCCCTTAGAAAGGTCAGAGCACCCCATTCCCGAATAAGGCGCACGATTTGATACCTCATTCAAACGGTGCGGGACTAGTTACGTTATTATTAATAATATTATTAGTATCTTGTTGGAAGAAGAAGAATAATAAGAAAAAATAATATTAATAAGCCTGTGAGATAACAATAGTAGTGCAAGCATCACTAATAATATTAAACCCAAATAACAATAATCTGTATGAAACAGAAATCATACAAATGTGTGTGTTTGTTTGTGCAGCTTGTTTATGAGATATTACCTTTCCACTGCTCTGGTTCCGGTTCCCAATTTTGGAACCAGCGCCACGCTTTTCCACAGAAAAAAAGTTGGTGCCGGTGCCATCACACAAGTACACCTGTCTGCAGCCTGCAGATCGGGGCGGGACTGAATCTGGGGCGGGGCTGCACGTAAGTAAATTAATGACGTCGACGCAACGTCCCTCCCACAACTCCTCTCATTGGTTAGTGAAATGGATTGAAGTCGCTGCCACGATTAACAGGAAATGCCGTTGGAAACAATCATAGATCTATATACTGACTAGATGTCGCCTCTGACGCTGCTGTCCATAGGACCGATGCGTCAGCGAGGGCGCCATCTTGTGTCG
>JAQQZS010000008.1:4669048-4681856 GCA_030068045.1 Platyallabes tihoni | reverse complement strand
AAAAGAATAAAAAATCAGGAGGGGGGCAAATAGTTTTTCACACCACTGTATATATATATATATATATATATATATATGTTTATGCACACACACACACACACACACACACACAATACACAGAGTCAGCCAAAAAAAATTATACACAATACTTGTATAATGTAAAATACTAAATTTATTGCTATACATTATATATTGAAATATATGATAACGATAATAATATGATGATATTGTTAATATTATATTAGTATAATATATACAACATATACATCATTTTTAATTTCCTGAAGTGATGTGTATACCTTTTTTTGGCTGACTCATGTGCATGTACACACGCGCACACATTTGCCCAAGTAGGTTTGATAATATTTAACCGCATGAAACGTCTTTAAAATGTCTATATACATGATAAATAACACACGAGTGCTTAGTGAACGTCCGGAACCACTTCAGCTATAGATTTGCATAATATCTGTAGATTTATCACATATTTTTAACATGAAACACAAGAAAACTTTGAGGCTGAGGTGAATAAGGCACGTGCGGTCCGTGTGTGTGTGTGTGTGTGACCTTTTCTTTAGACCGACAGAAACGCAGGGCTTCGAGAGATTAAGAGCTATTTTCCTCTGATTAGTAATAGAGAAAATAACAAGGGGGTGGAATGAGCCTTTTCAAAGACCTCGCAGACATGAAAGCGCCTCAGATGCCGCGTTATGAAGGCAACGCAATGGGGGTGATCTTTGTTCTGGAAACGAGGTGCTCATTTGTCCTTGATGCCAAAGTGCAGTATAAAGACACTACAATAAGTGAGCAGATGTTTGACAAATTTCACGCAGCTGTTGGAAATCTTGACCACACACAAATTTTAATGTACTGGAGTTCACTCTTGTGGCGTATTCAAGGAATTCAGAAGACTTAGGAAGGAAATTAAGGTATAATTACTGTATAGATTGTCTCAATTGCTTGATTTTTTGGTTATGTAAGAATATGATCCAGGATAATAATAATAATAATAATAAGTTGCATAATTCGATCAGCGTTCGAGCTTCCGGTATTTCTGATGACTTACTGTGTTATGTCGGTTTACATTTGCTTCGTTCGAACCGAACTTAAGGCTTGCGCGATAATCACATGACAAATATAAGTGCTTCATAATATCAGCAGAATATTTGACTTTTTCTTACTTTTTCTTTCCCTTTAACGCAGGCAGGAGGAAGGCAGACAAGCAGACAGACTGGTATAGGTTAAAGTCTGGATGGATCTCATAAAGTTCAGCAGATCCATCACAGAACCTCTAAGCTGAGTTCGTAAAAATGATCCATGATTAAGAAAAATAATATTAATAATATAATAATAAATTCAGTGCATTCAGAGACGAAGAGATCGGTCCTGTTAAGACCGTTATCAGTGGCTCTGTTCTTGCTTGAAGCAACCTCAGGGGGTGAGAATCCTGGAATTCCCACAACGTTCCTTTCTCTTCCATGTCAGCAGGAGCACAACTCTTATTTCGGACAGCCGTCCCTTGGGGGGGAATCCTGTCCGACTTTGCCCACACTTGTCTGAGAGGCCATTTCTTTCCCTTTATTCCCTTTTCTATTTCTCTCTGTGCTTCTTGCACGTGTATACCTCCTCTTCGCGGACACAGGTCTGGCACTCGACGTGGCAGCACCAGCGCACCTGGCAGTTGCAGGACATGGTGACAAGGTGCAACGCTGTGTTGTAGCCACGTCCGCAGCAAAGGCTGCTGCAGCTCGTGTCCTTGGTGCAGGTGCGTCCGGCCGTCCCGGCCGAGTACAGAGATGGGCGGCAGAAGCTGGCCGACTCTTCTAGAAACACCAGCTCGGAGGGGTGTGGCCGAGGAGCCGTGTCCCCTCGGCGCGCCGGCCCGGCCAGCTCGGTGTCCCCGGTGGCTGCGTTGGTGACGCTGAGGACGCGCACGGCTGCGTCGTAGCGATACTTCAACAGCTGGCCGGTCACGTAAAACGGAGAGAGCTGCTTCCAGCACGTGCGCACCGCACACGAGCCGGAGACGCCGTGACACTTGCAGGTCGTCACCAGCCCGTTCTTTACAGCCTGAAAGAAACCCGGAGTGTAAATTAGCGCTTGAGTGATATGAGGAAATACAGAAAAGAGTGCTGACAGCTAGAAGAGGCTGATTCATTTAGTGGAGATCTTATCTCGGCTTCTAATGTGACAGAACTATTTTGCCGAAGGGGGTATCTAAGGTTTTTGTGTACGTGTATTCTGAGATGCCTTTGGGATTGCTAAGCAAGGAGCATCGCATGCGGTAGAGATCATGGATGCAGGACCATCCTATCTTTCTTTCCTCTCGGTCTGAATCTGCACCGGCATGGTGTCTATTTATCATCAGCGCAACCTCTTCTCACATCAGATGATGAGTTGAATCACCAATATCCTGTACGTATATGGTCAAGAATTTTACTGTGGAACCATTAAAGAATGTGACAAGAGGGCAGGAAGAGGTCATTTCACCGGTGGGTCACGGGGTGAGACTGAGACCCAGGGGCAATCTGAGAAGAGAGGGGGGTCGACACACATCATTCCACCCAGCACAGGTATGAAATTCCCCCAAGGGCCATGTTTTCCTCCTCTTTCCCTTCACACTCTCTCTCTCACTATCTCTTACTTGGAGATCCAGCGAGATCGACTGATAGATGGGAAGGACAACAAGCATTTAGGCGAGCAGTTTGTTCTTGGCTCCGAGTGTTGGTTAACTTGAGATTGATAACGGTTATCTTCGCTCATGGTGTCACTCTTTTCCTTCTCACCACCTCGGGCTGCTTATATTCCAACCTACTCTATAGGAATTTATGGACATCTTTGGTGTGGCCATGTTGAAAACGTATGGCATGCTCGTATATTAAACAGAGTATACTTATCTAGATGGAAACCCTCTAATTTTCAGAAATCCCCCACAGCAAGCCTGGGCCCGAGAAACAACACCTGGCTCTAGAGGGCCAAACCGTGACTGTCTGTCTATCTTTCTATCTGCCTCACCTCAGGCCAAAAATGTGAGCTTCGGGCAGCTGTCAAGGAGGGTCACATCCCCCCAATCAAGAAAGAGAGTTTGTTTTTTTTTGTGAGAGGGGAAGCTGGAGAGAAGATTTTTAGGAGTTCTTACATAAAGGTTGTGAGAAGGAGGAATTCAATTGTGACAGCCATAAGCTTACGTGTCATGGCGTTAGTACCAGAGTGGGCCTTATGTTAGGCGGCACGGTGGCTCGGTGGTTAGCACTGTCGCCTTGCACGTGCTGGTCCCGGGTTCGATTCCCATGGATGGAGTTTGCATGGTCCCCCCATGCTTGGTGGGTTTCCTCAGGGTTCTTCCTGGTTTGTCCCACAGTCCAAAGACATGAAGATTAGGCTTATTGGCGTTTCCACATTCTGACTTCCAGTACAAATGGGAATAAATGCAATAGTCCCCCTCAGTCCATCCCTAGCTGGACTACAGAGGTTCCATCCTACATTAGATAGATGGATGGACCTCATGCTAACTCTAAATACCAAGAGTCCAGTGCAGTTTGCTGATTAAGTCAGCTAGAAATCACATAATTATACTGGAAATTCTTTATCCAGGAACGATGCGGAAGCTCAACCCTCTTGGGAACATTATGCTTTTAACCGTTTGTGGTTAAATTTAACGTTATGGAATGTCCTTGAAACTAGTCCCCTCTCTTTTTTTTATACTCCTGCTCCTCCTGATGTCTTTTCATCATATTAAATATTATGGTTTACTTTGATAATCGACATCAAATAAAAACAAACAATAAACAAGCATGAACTTATCAGTTCTATTTGAGCTTGCACAATGGTCGGAGTTCTTCTGACCGATCCGATTCAAGAACTGAACTTTATCAGATGTAGAAACATTCATACGCATGTGTATCACTCACCCGGATGCCGGCGTTTATATTATGAGCATCGACCTGAGCCCGCAGGTCTTTGCTAACCCGTTTCTGGCCCAGAAACTTCTTGAGGAACCTGGTGCTGTACTTCAGGTTGTCTCCGCACACTCCCCACTGCCAGGCTTCACGCTGTTGAAGACCCGGCGTGTCATCACATGTGCAGCGCTCCATACGGCCTGAACTGCACGCTTTGGCTAGAGTGTGTGACAGAGCTGCCGAGGACACCGCCAGGAGAAACGCCGTCTCCTTGAAAGCTGTGGAAAAGAGTTGGACAAGTTTTAGGAAACTTCACTATATCTTTTTTGTTTTTCTCCAGAGTATGTCACGATATCTATCTATCTATCTATCTTGTATAATATATAAGTCTACAGTACGCCTTTTTACCCGAGTCATTTGGTTTTACCCACAGCTGGCCTTACGGCTGCATTTTGATTCAATTAATTGCTATTTTGACTACTTTTTTTTTTCTTCTTCTTCTTTCCTCAGATGAAAGTCCGCCGCCCTTTTCCTCACGGAACCCGAGTGCTCATGCTGTAGCTAAAAATAGCCAAACAGCCCTCGCAAAAGGCCCTGCCACATTTCCCCTAGAGCCCGTAATTACCATGCAGACCTGCGGATGGATCTCACGTTCCCATTCCGGTGACCAGCTTTTTACACGGACATATACATGTCCTCCTTGAAATAGCCAGCTTTTAAAAATGTTAATGCTTTAAAGATATTCCCTCTAGAAACATCAGGATTTTGAGGCCGCCCAGAGTTCAAGCAGCTGTTGAGTGTGTTAGAGGTCTGAGTCCCTGAACTGGACTATGTCTTCGCAGCAAGCAGACTGGTTCAGGAAATGGGGGGGGGGGGACACTATAGTAAACAATTTTAGATAAGAGGAAAATGGATGTACACGCACAAGAACAACACTAAATACAGTATTTGTACAAACAAACAAACAAATTAATTAAAACTAATCCCTAGGTTAGATAGGTTAGAAACATGCGATATTCAGCTTGTCCAACTGTGGGGTGGAATTGACATCACTGGCAACATTCCCAAATGTCCCGATTTATGAAACTTTTTTTATTAAAAATTTGTGACGTAAAAATATAGCATATCTCTTAACACAACATAACAGTATAGGATATTGTGTTATAGGCAACAGTATTATGATCTAGAGAGATGTTCTGCATTGTTGCTTTGGCCCACACTGAAACTCAGCTGCGGTAAAAGTCCAAGCCCACATCAAAGTATCCATTGTTGGGTTCACACCAGTGTTTATACGAGACACAAACGAACACTTGATGAAAGCAGTGTGTAGGTGTGTAGACTCCTAGAGTTCCCAGATTTCACACCGCCGCTGTAACAAAAGCCATGAAGGCTTCGCTCGGTGGTTGATCTTACGAGATAACGAGTCAACTTCGGACCAACTCTGCATGCTTTATATAAATATATATATATATATATATATATATATATATATATATGAAAAAGCCTTTCATCTTTTAAAAGCAGCCTATATCGACAACATGTTAATGCTAAATCAATAATGCATCAAGAGACTGAAATATTATTTTAAAGATTTATATAAGGCTCCCACCAGGACAAGACAGTTTTCCAAGATCAGTTCTTGGATGTTGGAAGTTACAGGAACTAATCATGTTAATAATGATTTATGTCATTTATAAACTTTAATTTAACAGTATGAAACTGTATTTTTGTATCTTGTTGTTGTTGTTGTGGTATCACCAAGGGTATCATCTCTTGCTTTGTTTACTCCAACGATGACATTCCCATATGAGGAACACTTATGAGGTGGATGCCATCAATACAGAAAGTCCACAGCTACTAAACACTTTTTCATAGTTTTGATGAAGAAAATAAAGTAAAGAAAAACCCTTGAATACTGTACGTGGGCATGCCCAAACCTATAAGGACTACTTTTAAAGCTTGACTCTAAAAGTTGATTAAAGGAACAGGTCCACTTTCCCAGGTAATAGATACATACTTATAGATGATTTAAAAGATCCATCCAAAGAAAGGAATCTGATCGTTCAGGTTATAAACTCCGGGGTCAGGGTTTGGTGAGATTGAGAGAAACTGACCCCTGATTCAGTTTCGACTTCCCCTATACTGTCAGTAACTCCAGCAGCCCTACCTCGCTTCAGGAGGCTCCCCCGGCCGTCCATGCTGCAGTTCCAGCGCTCATTCCGGAACTGGTAGCGGCACTCCATTAGGCTGAGGCGCACCGACTCCCTCAGCGTTTCCGCCAGGCCCGGTTCCCGGCGGCAGGCGCGCTTCTGGCGCCGTGTCAGAGTCATCTGCTCGCACTGCTTCACGTGCGCTTTTCCACCTGAGGCCTCACTGCTGTACGGGCTCGAGAGAAAAGCCAAGGGCTCCTGACCTGTGAGGCTAGAACAAAACAAAAACAAACAAACACAAACTCTAATCAGTATCAGTGAATGCGAAACACATCGTCCACTGGAATTATTACGCAATCATGATTTAAATGAAATACCTTTTGACTTTATTTACAAAAATAATTGACTTGTATTTAACTAGCCTACATTTTGACATTCACCGAGACCAATAGGCTGCCGTCTGTAAACTATTTGCATGCTTTACCTACAGGTTTTGCCTTTCGATGCAACTTGCATTTGAATACGTGCATTTGAATACACACTAAAGCTAGAGTAAGTGCTCCCGGGTGTTAGTGCACATTTCGACGATGTCAAAACACTATGTTGCTATATAGTGTCTAAATTCAAAGCATCATCAAAGCTTATCTACTGTAAGAACTGAACTAAGAACTCATATATACAGAACAGCAAATACACCATAATGACATTTGAAGTCGAAATAATGATAGCAAGTCAAGATTTTGATTTTTTTTTTTTTTTAAACACAGTTTGTGGTTCCAGGGTTGTGTACTGTAGATAAGCATGGGTAGGTCATTTGGATATTTGGTTTAAATTGTTTTTCCGACAGTTTAAAAGTTTATACAAAAATATTATGGGGAAGATTTGGGAAAGTAACTCAGAGTGGTGTTAATACTACTACTAATAATAATAATCATCATCATCATCATATTGTTATTATTACTATTATCCTGTAATCCTTATTATTAATAATAATCCTGTAAAAATGACAGGAACTAATCATGATTTATGTCATTTATAAACTTTTTTTTTTTTAATTTAACAGTATGAAACTGTATTTTTATTTACAGGATAATAATAATAAGCTGTTTTTTCCCCCCTGAGGATTTAAAGGATTTCAATAGATAGACAGATGTTTTGTACCATCAAGAGCACCATCATAACTCCTGCTTCTAAAACAGTGCAAACTTATACACCAGGGGTTACAAATAATTATCCAGAATTACTATTGTGTGTGTGTGTGTGTGTGTGTGTGTGTGTCCCTCCAATCAGGCACCTGTTTAATTAGTCCTTCTTGGCTTTTCAACAGACTTATCTGAAAGCCTGCACCCCAAACCCAGACAACTTTCTGTTTAATATTAAACAGCCCTGCTGAGAATTATATAGCTGGAATATATATATGCTGAATATAATAATGCTAAATTATATAGCTGGAATTACTAATAATTCAATATCAAATTATTATTATTATTATTATTATTATTATTATTATGTTTTTTTTTTTTTAACCAAACTGAACTTCACCCAAAAACTTCACAAAAAACAGCCCCATAATAACCACTAGATCTTTTCAACATAAGCAGTAATAAAGGAGGTGTCTGACCCGAAGTAAGCTGCTGCTGCGTGTGAGAGCAGGATGATGCAGAGCGCGGAGAGTCGCAGCAGGCAGGCGGTCCCGGCGCGCATGGCTTCACCTCAGCGCTGCTCCTCATCGCGCTTCGTGTCCGCGGAGAAAAAAAAAAGGAACAAAAAAAAAATCCCCGCTGCACTGGACACCCGCGACCTCTTAAAGGGGCAGATGCGCATTACAGCCCCCCTGGGAGAAAGAGGTGGGAGCGAGGGAGGGATGTAAGGATGCGGTTTGGCTTTGGGACTCGCAGGGTTGCCAGATTTAATGCGCAGCCCAAACTCCTGTGAATGAAACCTGCACTTTTTCTAAATGTTATAAGTAAAAGAAATATTTTTTTTCCCTACTACACATAAACCCCCTCCACCTCAGCACTCATCGTCTACACCGCTTTATCCTGTATACAGGGTCGCCTATCCTAGGAGACCTACTGTACAGTAGGTACACCCTGGATGGGGTGCCAATACATTGCACTGCACACACACACACACACACACACACACACATGTTCATTCACACATACTACGTGAAATTCAGAAATTAGTCTAATCTGTATGTCTTCGAGCGGCTATAGTGGTTAGCACTTGCACCTCCAGGGTCCGGGTTCGATTCCCGTCTCTGTGTGCATGGAGTTTGCATGTTCTCCTCGGTTTCCTCCGGGTACGCCGGTTCCCTCCCACAGTCCAAAAACATGTAGGTAAGGTTAATTGGTGTTCTCAAATTGCCTGTAGTCTGTGAATGAGTGTGTGAGTGTGTGTAGGAACTGTGTCTGCGCCCTGCGATGGATTGGCACCCTGCCCAAAGTGTACCCCTCATGCCCTAAGTCTCCTGGGTATAGGCTCCAGGTCCCCGCAACCCTGAATACAGGATAAAGCGGTAATGACGATGAGTGAGTGAGTGTATGTCTTTGGACTGTGGAAGGAAACCGGAGTACCCGGCGGAAACCTAGCATGTATGGAGAGAACATGCAAACAGACCCCCCGAGGCAGGAATCAAAACGCCAATACGAGGCGGCAGTGGATAGCA
Organism: Platyallabes tihoni; assembly: GCA_030068045.1. Classification (NCBI taxonomy): domain Eukaryota; kingdom Metazoa; phylum Chordata; class Actinopteri; order Siluriformes; family Clariidae; genus Platyallabes; species Platyallabes tihoni. The sequence goes on along the minus strand of JAQQZS010000008.1, from coordinate 4,673,136 downwards.
CTAAGCCACCATGCCACATACTTTTAACTTATTTTAATTTATAACTTACATTACGAATTTTCAAAGATATTAGTTCGCGCATGGTCAATTGGGGAATTAGACACATGTCCGGCATATATTGTCACGTGCGTGCAACGTGCATCTCGGGATGTCGGAAAAGCAATTGTAAAAGTACCGGTGATGAAGCTGGTACTGCTAAGAAGCGCCAAGCAATAACAATGTCCTATCAAGCACAAGATCATGGAACATGTTAGTTTTATACTGTGTATAGCCAATTGTGTTTGTATCCTAGTACCAAGACAATGTTGGTTGAACTGATGAACAAATCTGACTTACGAACGAGCTCTCGGAATGGAACTCGTTCGTATGCTGGGGACTTACTGTATTTTTATATCGTTGCTTTCCATTGGGGTGGTACACTTAACTACTGGACTTTTTATCACTGGGAAATATAGGTTAAGAGAGTTTGAGACAGTTTCAGCTGTAACCTTAACACCACATAACATTAAAACACTGATTATGAATTTTACACTAGTGAACTGGGGTCAGGATCATGCTGTCAATGCTGGCAACAAAAGAAAGGCACAAGAACACCCAGCTCACCATAGCCTGCCTCACTCAGGTCCCAGCAGGCAAAGAGACCAAGGTGCCAGACACTCGGTAGCCTTGTTAGCACAGCAGGTAGAATGTCAGTCTCATAATCTGAAGGTTGTGAGTTTGATACTCACTGGGGAATCTGGAGCTAGGACTTAAACAAGTCAAGCCCCGGTTCAAGCCCCAGCTTCACCAGGTTGCCATTTTGGACCATTGAAAAAGCCCTCAACCATATCTACTCCAGGGGTGCTGTGTCATGGCTGACCCTGCGTTCTGACCCCAGTTACGCTGGGATATGCAAAGAAAGAATTTCACTGTGCAGTAATGTATATGTGACAAATAAAGGCTTAACTTAATTTGAACATAGCATTCATGAAGATTAATAAGGTCTGCTCTTCCTGTACTGTACTGCATACTTTAGAGATTCGTTAAAGGTAGAGGAGGTTAATATGGTATAGTGAAAATGTGATATTAGTGCTGTATTATATACAGTATGGCTGCCAGACCATATCCCTAACCTCTATTCCCTCCAAAGAGAAATGTGAGGGATTTCATCAATCTGGCAGCCCTGTACAAGCAAAGCACAAGCTTCACTGATTGGATCCCTGCCTTTCCAGAGGTGAGTCTACCTGATGAAGGATGGAGATATTCATGCATTCACACACACACACACACACACACACACGCCAACATTAGAGATATACACCTGTTTTTCTTTTAAAAGCCATTTAATCAATAATCATAATGAGCCAATTAATATAATCAATGTAGATTGTGCAGTTTTATTGAGTGCAGATGTTCACAGACTGGTCAGTGACCCCAAATAGTCCTTACTGTTCTTGTTTTAATTGGTAACACACACTTATTCTCTGCATCATGCTGGAATAAAGATTATCTGAGGACTATCGGATTGTTCTTAGGAGGAAGAGTCGGGGGGAATAAACAGAAAGTGGATCGAGAGCTTGGAAATAAATCTAGTAATAAATCTAGTAACATATAGATTAATGACATGTGCACGTTGACACCCCGTCCAGAGTGTACCCTGCCTTGTGCCCCCCCCCACTATCCCACTATATTAGTGGGAAGCAGTGTCGCCTTGCACCTCCAGGTCCCGGGTTCGATCCCTGCGTGGATGGAGTTTTCATGTTCTCTTCGTGTTTTTGGTGGGCTTCCTCCGGGTTCTCTGGTTTCCTCCCACGGTCCAAAGAGGCAGTTGAGGCTAATTGGTGTTTCCCAATGTGCATGTGAAGGTCCCACCATGGTTGTACAAATGGGAATAAATACAATGGTCACCATTGGCCTCCTCGTTGGACTACAGAGGTTCCTACTGTAGATGGATGGAGATGAATTACTTATTCTATAGCAGTTTCTTCACCAGCTTCTCTGATTTTCTCTTGATTGAAGTTGAAGTTAATGATAATAAGAAAATCAATCTTCAAATTCCTTTGTTGTTAAGATGGTAAAACCTGTTAATGCTTAGAAAACACTGAATTAAAATAAATAGAATATAGGAATATGTTCTTACAGTACACTTGATGATGTAAGTGATTTACTGATTTAAACATTTCCTTTGATAAACAACACAATGAATTGAAAAGCTACTGGTAGTATTCAACTTCTGACGATTAATTCATTAATATGCTGAAGAGGGACAACTTGCATAACAAAGCACCCAACTGCCGGTTGATTACAGTGACACATTCCAGCCATAAGACATATGTCATTCTTTCCATCATTTACGTATTAAGGTTTTTTATCTGAGTGCCATGCTTACAAACCGTGGCTCCATTCTCATTTCCTGTGCATCATTAACACACGGCCCGTTTGATGCTGTTACTTCGGCCCTGTCATCACCTCACGCGATTGGTCGGCTAATCGCAGCTGGGATCTCGCCTTATCTCAGCTCTCTGTCCCTCTGAGTCTGACCAGCTGGACTCCGCATTTCCAGGATGATGTCACACTCTTTGTTCGCCGCTCTGGATGGCGTATCTGGAGGTGTGTCAGGTGCCCTTCCTGCTGGAACCACCGAAAACAAAAACAGAGAGTGACTATTACACTTCTGCAGTAGGGTGGGATACAGAGAATGAGCTAAGGTTTTAAAAGTTTGAACAGATAATCGTGACAACATTATATGGTATTGGTTTCCACTGGAGTGACTGGAGTGATGGCTAAATATTATCAAATGGTACAAAATTAATCTCGTTCATGGCAATATTTTGAATCTATTGTCATTTCATCTTATTACAATCAATGGGAAAGAAAGGATATAGAAAAGTTAATCTTCACATGTCATTCCTGAGCTGCCAGTGATCCAGACTCCCTCTGCCCCATGTGTCTCTTGGGGATGCGTCTGGTACCTGGGGACGGGTCACTCTAATGACAATTGTTAAAAGCGCTATACAAATAAATACTTGAATTGTATTGAATTGAATTTACGCTAAGCTGTACGTCTTTCATCGTCAGCCAAATACACTCCCTGTTCAGTAATCGGAGAGCCATTCACAGATAAAGAAAATCAAAAAACTAGGGAAAACCTCTCCCAGGGAACTTAGGGAACAAGACAATATATCCAGGGTATACACTCTGGATAAGGTGCCAACCACACTCACACACTACATGCCAATCAACCTACCCTGCATGTCTTTGGACTTTGGGAGGAAACCAAAGTACCTGGAGAAAAACACGCCAAACGGGGAGATCATGCAAACCCCCTACACATACAAGATGCAGGTGAGATTCAAAGCTCATCTATTGTGTCAGAATAATCTATGGTACGAAAATCATAACCAAAATCAATAATGTCTAAAGTGTCCAAATCTAATATTATGTGTTGATGACTATCAGCTTGAGGAACCCTGGTTTGATCAGCTTTATACATCTTCACCTTGTGTCTGTGTTGGTTTCTTCCTGGTTCTCCAGTTTCCTCCCACCGACTAACAATATGCACAGGCTGTAGATGGATGTACTGTAACTACCCTTAGCTGTGAATGAGTGTGCATGGTCCGTTGTGCCAACCCAGGGGTATTCTCCCACTGTGCTCCAGAAACCCGCTTCAGATCCAACACACTCCTGATTAGGAGAAACGAATAAATGAATGAATGAATGAATGAATGAACGATCAGTTTCCCGAAACCTCTCACATTTGTATCATTAAACAATTTTAAACACTTCATTTAGAAATTGAGACTGATGAGTACAAATGTGAAAGGTAAGTGTAATAGCAGAAAATGGTGCATCCTTTAGATCTAACTAAACCAAAAGCCTGCTCTGCTTCTCCTGTGTGCTTTGGCTCAAAACTAAAACATAATTATAATAATAATTTTTATTCAGCATTTAAGGAGATCTGTCTGGATAAAACCTGTAGATCAGATTTTGTTTCAAAACAAAAAAGAGAATTATCGTTGCGTTGAATTTTAACCGGCGGCACGGTGGTGTAGTGGTTAGCACTGTCGCCTTGCACCTCCAGGGTCTGGGTTCGATTCCCTGGCCAGGCT
>JAQQZS010000008.1:4636860-4646890 GCA_030068045.1 Platyallabes tihoni | reverse complement strand
TGGTCTGTGGTGGTTGTTTTCAATCAGATCAGAAAAGTATTTAGTTCTCTCTGTTTTGACAGTTTTCTGGTATTCTGTCAGGCATTCTTTAAAAATCTCAAAGGACACCTGTAACTTATCTTTTTTCCATTTACGTTCAGCTCTCTGCCATTTCTGTCTAATAGAGCGGGTTCTTTCATTTAACCAGGGCTCAGATTTTAGTTTGGAGCGCTTTGGTTTAAGAGGGGCGACACAGTCGAGGATGCGTGAACAGGTGGAGCTAAACAGAGAGAGTAAACTCTCAGCACTCACTTCGGGACCAGGATTTACCAGCTCAACCAATTCAACAGCATTCTCATATTGTGATGACATATTCTCATATACCAGGACTGATTTTACGTGAGAGAGATGCCGGAATGCAGGATTTAACGGGACAGGAAATGTGAATACCGAACTTAACAGGGTTATGATCAGAGAAATAAGCATTACATATCTGAACATCACATAATGGCAAACCGTGTGATAAAATTAGATCTAGGGTGTGACCATGTTCATGAGTTGGGCTACACACCCATTGAACAAGATTAAAAGATTCAATGAGATTTAAAAAGTCACTAACCAGAGGTATTGGCACCCTGTCCAGGGTGTACCCCGCCTAGTGCCCGAAGTCTCCTGGGATAGGCTCCAGGTCCCCCGCGACCCTGATCATAGGATTAAGCGGTATAGAAGATGAATGAATGAAAGGACTAACCAGAGGTTAGATCAGACAGAATCCCATGTACACGGTGCAGATTTGCTGTAATTCTTAAATGAGCCAGGATGTGTAATATTTGATGACCTGTTTCTTTTATTTCTTTAGTGTGAACTTAATACAAAAGCAAGTTTTTCATTTTACAGAGGAAAAAAATTATTACAGAACACAAAGTCTTTCTGCAGCAAAAAAACCCAACAACAACTGACTGCTACAAATGCTAACATCAATGATTCCTTTCATAAATGTTGAATAGATGTCTCCTACAGAAAGTGCTTTTGTAATCGCTTTTTAAGAGGCATCTGTGTACAAATCGCTGTGTACTCCAGAATCTATTACTGATAAACAACTACTGGGTTCTACTGTTACAGGAAATCAATGAACACCTTCTGAACAATTAGGGAATTTGACAGTGCTGTGTAATAAACATTACTGAACACATCTGATAAAGTTCTTTAACAATTTGTCTCCTTAGAAATCGATTTGAAGTCGTTTTGAACGGCCTCTGACGCATCCAGAGCTACAAAGCTAACTATCATCCGATGCGAGGCTGAATCCCATCTTGCATGCCTGTTTATGTATGTATGTCTGCCATGTGTGTGTGTGTGTGTCCTGGGTTCTTTGCTGGTATATCTAAAGTAGATCTCATCAGCTTTTCCCTGACACCCCGCAGAGGTAATGAGACACGGAAATACACCCTTCAGGCTCAGCCATCTAGAGTGGGCTCATAATATAAGCGCCTCCAGCGATACACACGCTTACACGTGCAGGAGTGTCTCCCCTGATTCTTTCATTTGATGGACAGCTGACAGATCTGGGTTAGCTTAATGAGCGGTGTCTTTGGCATGCATGTCAGGCAACAAGCTGGTTTTTCTGTGCTTAGTTCAAGGAGAGGAAACTGACATGGACTCTCAGCTAAACCGGAGAAATGCACGCTGCATGGTGTGTATGTGTGTGTATGGGGGAAAAGAAATGCAGAGCTGTATCCCAAAATGAGATTTATTTTTAACTGATATTTGTTACGTTCACTCGTGTATGATAACTGAATTATAAAAGCACTAGCCTAGCTACTTATTAAATCACATTTGAGCGTGTTGTGCTTCTCTTTATCATCTAAGTGACGTTAATAATGTACTGGGTTCATCTCGTCTCCATCTAAAAAAAAAAAACATATGCAACTGATATTAAATTCTGTCAAATTGTAGTCTTCAATTACATTCACTCATACATCTCGTACACCAGCGCTAGGTGAAGTGAATAACACTATCAATTATATACCAGTAAACTGGCGACAGGATCATGGGCCCCCATGGCACTTATTTATTCCTGTGGGCACCAAAGACCAGACCGATCCCACAGAACAGCCAGTCCAACATAATTCACCAAAAAAAGTAAATGCTGGCTAGAATAGAAAGGCACCAGAACACCCAGTAGTCCACAGCCTTCTGCGGTCAGGGCAGAGCAAGAAAACAGAGCTAAAGTCCTCCAAAACTTGAGCATCCATTGAATGCGTCCAAACCACATAGTCGCCACCCCTCAACCTGCAGCACTTGAAAAGATCCGCTGCCAACGTTCTGGTGCCTGACAATAAAGCACACCCCTAGAGATCCTGCCAAGCAATGCCCGACCCAGTGGCGCAAGCAGAACCCAAAAACCAGGGGTAGGACAGAGTCTGTCCATGTACCATCCGGCAACGGATGCTCCCCACCCTGGAGATATATCCATTGTTTTTGTGGCAGGTACTTACATGGTCAGGTTCCCAGCTCAACACCCAATTGTATCTAAGCACTTGGGGGGTGAAGGACCTTGCTCAAGGGTCCAACAGTGGCAGCCTGGCAGCATTGGGGCTTGAACTGGGGACCTTCTGATCAGCAGTCCAACAACTTAACCACCAAGCTACCTCCGCCCCAACCCAAACCCTAGGGAGTAATGTTTTAAGTGATATTCACTAACCGAATGATAAAATCACTAGCCTAGCCGCTTATTAAATCACATTTAAGCATTTTATGCTTTTCTTGATCAGGAAAACAGCCCAAGGCCCCTGACCAGGCCTACAATTTGAACATCCATGGATGTGCCAAGCAAACAAGTCTAATCCATGTAGTCCCCACCCCGCAACCCACAGCACTCGAAAGTATTCACTGCCAACGTCCTGATGCCAGACACCACAGCACACTCCTAAAGTTCCTGCAGAGCCAAGCCCTGACCCGATGGCACAATCAGAACCCAAACCCTAGGGGTTTTAACTGGAAGTTGTCACATTCACTTACCGAATTATAAAAAGCACTAGGCTCGCTACTTATTTAATCTCATTTGGGGCATTATGCTTGTCTTTATCATCTAAGTGACGTTATCAATATTGAACTCATCTCCATCTCAATAAACCAAACAAAAAACCCCAATGCAACTGATATTAAATTCTGTCAACCTGTTTAGTACAGTACGTGTGAGAAAACCAAAAACACCTTGACCAAACCCAAACATACACGGGACAACGTGAAACTCTGTACAGATTCAATCGAATCCCGGAGCAGTGAGGAGACAGCACTACCCGCTGCACCATTTTGGCTCCATTACACTCTCTGTTCTTTAATAAAAGCCTTTTGTTCACTTTCCTCACGTAGGTCTCGAATCCCCATCGGCTTCTTATTGATTTCCTGTAACAACATAATTATGAGGTGTGATGTCTTTTGACACTCTTTGCGACAAGTGATATTAATAAAGAGACGAGAGACGATCCCAGCAGGATACATTGCAGGATACATTGTATTACTTCCCACAACAACTGACAATTCCAGATCCTGGCACTCTTCCACTTGACGAGGTTCTTCGAAGGATCTAGATTGTATTGATCAAAGTTATGACTCACATTTTACTTTAGTAGATATATAAGAACATGTTTAGTGATCCTGATCAAACTCTGCATTTCTGTAAAAATACTTTGGTACGAGGCCTGTTGGTAAACTATCGTCTCATCGTTTCATCATCTCTTTATCCTGTATACAGGGTCGTTGGGGGCTGAAGCCTATTCCAGAGATTTAGGGCATGAGATGGGGTACACCCTGGATGGTGTGCCAATTTATCGCTCATTCACAGAATACGGGCAATTTGGGAACGCTAATTAGCCTAATCTGCATGTCTTTGGACTTTGGACCGGAGGGAACCCACCAAGCACAGGGAGAACATGCAAACTCCATGCAGACCACAATCTTGATTATATAGCATAGAATGACCACTAGATGGTGCCCTGCTACACAACGTTCTACTTTTTTCCACTGGTCCAGCTCATGCATTTCTGCTGCATCATGTGCAACATCAACTTGTCGTTTATTATTTCTTTTTAACAGCATACTCCTTATATCAGTTTATTTCACACTTGTCATTCTTATTAGTCACATCACTGTTACATTAGTGTATGCTTTTATTGTACATTTGGAAAAAAAAGTTCAATCTAGAACCCTTTGAGCAATTTCTGATTAGAATCGTCAGTGAAGTGTCCAGATATCAGAGAGCACCCAAATTATAGCGATCGGAGATGATCCATCTATATGATCATCCAAAAAAAACCCTTCCAAACCCCTTTTCATTGGGTGGGGTGCACACATATACACACACTCACACGCTCCTTCATACACTACAGGCAACTTGGAAATGCCAATTTCCCTAATCTGTTTGTTTTTGGACTGTGGAAGGAAACCGGCGTACCAGAAGGAAACCCAGACCCGGGATAAAAATTAAACCCAGACCCTGGAGGTGCACAGCTTGACAGTGCTAACAAACCATCACATTTAGCAACCTCAATGATTGTTTGATTTATTCCTTCAAGAAAACCCTTACAAGTTCTCACATGATTCCAAATAAATGATGTTGTGGGACTTGAGTCATGGTGCTGCTGTTGTGTTTTTGGACAAGACCCTTAATGCTTTGATCTATACACTCCAGCTCCTTCAAGCTACATGGGTTAGACAATCCAAGCCTAGTTAGAAAATGGGTTGTGACAAGAAGGGCGTCCTGCTTAAAACTAGTGCCAGATCTTGCAGATTTAATGTGGGTAAAAGGGCCAAATCTACATATAACCTTCTTAGCATTGATTCCTAGTAAAGACTGTAAGGAAAGTATGCGGCTTGTAGTTATTTGATACGCTCTTACACTCTTAAACAAAAACAGGTTCCATCTTGTGCCATTAATAGTTTTAGGACGAACCCAGAGAAACATCATTATGCTAGTAGATCAATACGTAGGCATTCTATGCGAATTTTTTTTCTCTATACAACCCTCTTGGAAAGCACTTAACTCATTATCTGTCCAACAAAACCCCATAGGAACATTTTGAAAGTGTAAGATGTTACCTATATAGTATGAGGAACTCAATGAAACTTTTTTTTTTTTATTATGCTAGATCACATTCTCTCTTGTGTTAATACTTAAAAACAGAAATCATAAAAAAAACACATCTAGACTAACTTTATTTAAAAAAAAAATCGCTTTAGAAAGATTAAAATTATTAACCATCCAATGAAAAAACATCCCCTAAGAATATATGGATAACAAACATTACATTCTTTAATAAAAAGGTTCCATCAAGCATGAAACTTTTGAAGGTACTTTATGATCTCTATTAGAATGAATTACCTTAAGGGAAATAATTAGGAAACAGAAGGACCAGTGAGGAACCTTTCTGTGTGCATGGAGTTTGCATGTTCTCCCCGTGCTTGGTGGGTTTCCTCGAGGAACTCTGGTTTCCTCTCACAGTCCAAAGACATGCAGATTAGGCTAATTGGTGTTCCCAAATTGGTCGTAGTGTGTGAGTGTGTGTGTGAATGTTGACCGGAGGTTCTACCAGAGTTATAAAATTGGGAAACACTCAATGGTCAGCAATGGCCTACATGGTCCCTAGATGGACTACAGAGGTTTCTAAATGGGACAGATGGATGGAAAGGAAAAAAAAAAAGTTTTTTTCTCTCAGTTTTCTCTAATTCCACAACATTTAATAGTTCTTCCAGACGGCAAACTCAAACAAGATACAACTCAAGGGTAAGCTGTCTTATGTCATAGAAAGAAAATGTAGTGTCCCTTTTAAAAAGCATTTAATTTATGCAAATTGCTAAAAGTTTTAAGGTACACAAAGGTACCTCTCTATCACTCAGTTGACAAGCAGAAGTATGGTTATGTTTTTTTATTCTCCTTCTGAGACCGTACCACTGTTAGACATTCAAGATGCCCTGGATGATTGAAATCCACGGCATCAACAGGGCTTTTTGTGTTTTTATTGATAGCTTGTTCAGAATTTATTACCAGTTTCGAGAGCACTTAGGCAGGGTTTAGCCATATGCAGTCATTTAATAGGGATCACTCTAAAGAAAAAAAAAACAAATTAAAAAAAAAAACAAGATGATGGAGAGAGCAGGCCATGATAATGAATTTATGCTGGAGATTTATGTTGTTTGGAGTCGGCCAGAGCGGCTCAGTTTATCAGCATATAAGAAAAAAAACATCCGAGGTTATCAGGTGGCCCGAAAGTTGTCTTCCCATCTTGTACATTTTCTGCTCAGCAAGATTTCAGGTGGCCCAATCACCAAGGAGATGTTACCTTGGAAACAGCACCTTACTTATTTATAGAGACGGGTAAGAAAGAATAAGTGTGATAGAGAAAGATAGATATATAGAGAGAGTAGAATACCCTTATTATAATAACTGTAATAGTAACATAACAAGCTTAATATCTTAGTGTCACTCATTTGATGTACTGGGGATTCATTTAGAATTCAATTAATTGCAAAATACCCACAAAGGTCTTAGGCTTCGATGCAGAGAGCCTTTTATTTTCTTCACTTGAGAAGAGATAGTGAGCTTGATAAGAGTTAATGTAGCATTAAACACTAAGAGATCAACATAAATCAATGTGAAGCTCCAAGAACTCAGAAATGTCAAGGACAACCTACAGCAAAGGAAATCAATTGTACTCCTGATGACTCCAGCACTGTTTGGTGATTTCCCTGCGTTAATAAAGTTGATAATTAACTGCTCGAATCAGGTGTCATTAAGGCAAGAAATCAGAGAACGGTCCTAGACTTGAGTCCTCCATGACTAGACTTGATTATTTTTGACCTTTCTCAGGTCCTGGAGTTCTGGGAGCTTCATATTGATGCCCATCTTTCACTACTCCACTTTAACGCTACATTAACCTTATGGACCTGAGCACACCCCGAGAGCAAGAGAGCACGGGAAACACACACACACAACTGATGCATCTAATGCACATTTTTTTTTATATACAATTGTGTCATACAGCTCATTAAGAGCTTGATTATTATCTAATGAGCTGAATTAGCTGTCTTTGCAGGAGAGATAGCTGAAGGGTAAACTGTAGGTAAGGCATCCCTAGGACTAGGTTGGAACATAACTCTTGGTTAATGTCTGAGAGCTTTCAGTGCCTGTGTGATAGGGGGATGAGATGATATATGTGATGAGTTTGTCTCTCCATCCATTTGTCAGTTTCTAATATTTGTCCATCCATTCAACCAAACGGCCGTTACACCAACCATCGATCCAATAATCCACCTATCCATCCTTCCAACCATCTATTCATCCATTTGTTCTTTCATCCAACTATTCCTCTATACAACCAACCATCTATCTATTTAACTAGCCAACCAGCCGTCCAATCATCCATTCATCCTTCCTTTAACCAAATTACCATCCATCTATCCATCCATTCAAGCATTCTTCCAACCGTTCGTCCATCCATCCATCCATCCATCCATCCATCCATCTGTTCTTCCATCCACTTAACTATACATCTATCTAAACCATTCATTCATCCATCTATTCTGACAAGGGTGGACACAGGCTTTCCGTAGGGCAAGGGCAAAAAAAAAATAAAATAAAATGAAACTGACACCTGGAGAGCATTATCTTGTATATATATGTTTTTTTTTTTTTTTTTTACTATAGAGGTGCCCTAAAGGGGGCATTTTTCACACGTAGAAGTACCCAATGGGCACATCATCCCATTTTCTTGCAGGTAAAGAAACCCTATAGGACATGCATCTCATTTTCTTCACTGGAAAAGTACCCATTAGAGCACTTCATCATCTTGTCATCATTTTCACACATAACTGCACCCTAGAGGGCATCACATTTTTTTTTTCTATTTGAAAGGCAGCCATTAGGGCACTTCATCATGTTCTCTCCACTAGAGGGCACCTTCCCTTAAAGGCAAATGCCACTTCTACCCAGTGCAACCATCCTTCCATTCATCTGTTCATCCATCCATTTGCCTGTCCATCCATCTAGCGAGCCACCCAGCCCTTCAACCATCTATCAGAAGATTTCCTTAATATCCTCAGTTTGCATCCTGTCACCTCTGGCTCCTATGTGATACATCATGTAAAGACAAATGCCACCGATTATGCAATATTTCTGCATAATTTACTCATTTCAAAGTTTGTTTTAATGAAAATGCTCCTCTCTAGAGGAACGTACTAAGACCATGTCATACACAACAGCAGTGACAGGAAGTGGGGGGTGGAAATTTAAAAGAGACTAAAAGAACAGAAGTGTGAAATATTTAAAAAGTGGAAAAATTAATATGTCGTCTAATTTCTTTGAAACTGTTTTACGGTAGTTTTATAACAAGATTTTGAACCACAATAATTAAACAATAAAACACTCGAGGGTTGGCTGATAGAGCAGAGTAATTAAATATGTGGTGGTGGCCAAGTGCAAAACCATATTATAGTTTTCCTGTAAAAGCACATTAAAATGTTTTTTTTTCTTTTTACCCCCCTCTTTAACACCACAGCAATTTGCAATGATTGGATATTTTTACACATTACAGAAATGCATGTCATAGCTTGTGTTAGTTGTTAGTTACATTTATTGCTTTGGTGCATTAGAAAGGCAAGTAGTTCATGGAATCAGTTACATAAATAATACAGTGACCTCCTCAACATCCTTGCTTTCTCAAGATGAAAAAAAGATTCGGATGCTTGTGATATTACCATGAAACCATAAAATGCAAAGTATTTTCTTTGTATTAGAACAAGGGCACTAGTTATAGAAAAGGAATCTACTGACCCTATGGTTAAATCGGGAATCGGGAATAGCTAGGGCCAGGTCGAGTATTAGATTTTGCACATTAATTATTTTTTTTTTTACTTTACATTTAGTCAAGTTGATGTGACTAAAGAAAAGTCGAAGAAAATAAATCCATAACAAGAAAATTCCGGAAGCAGAAGAGCTCAGAGTAGAGGGAAATTGCTGGGACCGAAGCAGCAAATGTGCTCCCATGCTTACCAGAATTGAATGTCTGTATTGCAATGCCCCGAGTTGCAATTCACAATGCCAATTATTCACCGAGCGTGGACATGACTGGAGATAAGAAAGCAAATGCGCAACACAGCAATGACCACATCAGGCCCTATGGCCTTGGGTAACCCTTTTCCCATGTGCCTCAAACTACTAATATTAATAATAATAATAGTAATAATAAGGTACTCTGATTACAACGATGATAAATCTTGAGCTATATAATTAATTTTAGCTATAAACATACAATTTTAAGATTTAGGTGATAACAATGGAAACAAATATGCTTTTGTCGCTGTGTTGTCAATTTGTAGTTCTTTTCATAAACAAGCCGATTATTACAATTATTATTATTATTACAATTATTATTATTATTATTATTATTATTATTAATTTATTTATTTTCAAAATGGTCTATTCCTTTTTTGACACCTTGGAACCTTTATTATGAATCAAAGCCTTAAAAATATTATTACAATATACAGTATATAATTACTGTGCAAAAGTCTTAAGCACGACTATATGAAAATAGAAAGGAGCAAGTGTGAGAAAGTTACCGGAGAACTCATATTCTCCAGCAAACTCAGTAAAACCTAACAACTAAAGACTAAAGAAACTTCTATAAAGAGCAATAAAGAGTAATAAAATAAACAGTCAATATTTGAAGTGAAAACTCATTGCTTAAAATCAGGAGTTTTAGTCACAGATTTGTGCAGTTTTATAATTAAATAATATAAATTAAATTTTATAACTAATAATTAATTAATTAGTTAGGTTTTACTGAGCCTGCTGGAGAATATGAGTTCTTCTGGTAACTTTGTCACACTCGCTCCTTTCTATTTTGTTCTATTTTTATGCAAATCCCAGGATATATATATGTCTTGCTTTAAGTTACAAAAACTACAGTGAGTAGTTTTATACAGTGGTGTGAAAAACTATTTGCCCCCCTCCTGATTTCTTATTCTTTTGCATGTTTGTCACACAAAATGT
>JAQQZS010000008.1:4567320-4580863 GCA_030068045.1 Platyallabes tihoni | reverse complement strand
GTATGAATCAAAATGGTCAGATTGTCCCTGGTGAGCAAGCCGAGGGCGACAGTGGCAAGGAAAAACTCCCTGAGATGACAATAGGAAGAAACCTTGAGAAAAAAATGTACTCAACATGGAAACCCATCCTCAATTGGGTGAAACAGAAAGCAGGAATTTGATGAAACACAAACAAACGTGTAACACAGCATGACTTTTTCAAAAAAGGTATGTAACTTTTGAAAACCGAACCTTCAAAGATGGATGGACTAGGCGATTAGTTAAATCAGGGGTGCTGGCAACTGAAAAAATATGACCAATCTCTCACTTGTTAACAGTGACCTAGTTACCCGTGTTTCGATACCTGTGACTAGAAGCTATGAATCCATAATATCCCTCACCATATCCACAGGCTTCCTTTTCTTCTTGCTGCACTCCTTGCTTCTTGAACAAAAAAACAATAAAAAAAAACCACAGAAAATACGTAAACTCACCTCTCTTTGCTTTACACTGACGCAGAATTTTGATCGTCTCCCAGACATTCTTATTCGCGCACGCAACATAGACGCAAGCAAGCCTTTATGTTCGGCTCGGTTCGGTTCGGTCACACGTATGGCAAGGCAGATTTAAGGCGGAAATTCTCAAGGCGTGTTTTGAGGTACCATCGTAAACTAATTTGTGGGAATTTGAAATGACTAGATGGAAAACTAGATGGAAAATACTGCTCTCACAAAAAGAAAAATGACTAAACTAGTTTAAAAAAAAAACAAGAAATGCTAGTGACTGGTTGGGAGCTGAAATCCCAGGTCTTTTAGCCAACGCTCTGAAAGCTGTCTAGCGATAAGGATGAGCTTGTTAGTGGGCAGAGATAAGATGTGACTAAATTGCTGAAAATGGGGCAAAATCCTGAAATGGAAAGCCCTAATTGAGCTTTAATGGCACATTGACTTGAAGGTTGTCACTTCAAATTTCAGCACGGACAGAGATTCATGGACGTCTTTTCACAAGACCCTCAACTCTCAGCTGCTCAGCTCTGTGCCTGATATAGCTTCGACCATACTTTTCTTTTACTTGCCATTAAACTCAAAATCTCAGGTATGGAATTGTCGAATATATACCGTTGCACAGTTTTACCAAGAAGATCTTTGATTGGATTTTATCGGAACAGCTCGGCCGACTGGAAATGCTCAATGTGTGTGTGAAGAGAAAAGTCTTACAAGTGGCTTCCAGACGCTTCTTATTAGATTTCAAATCCGGTAAATACCAGCAGCCAAACAAGGAATGGGCCAGATGGTAAACTGAATATCAGAGCCTCTTCAGTGCCGCTGTATGGCTTGAGACTCGAGGAGCAATGAGAGGAAGTGATTAGGAGTTAATGATCATGTTCTGGTTTTGGATGGATGTCGGCGCTGTGTGTCATTTCCGTGTCCTGGGTCGTGCAGGGTTATGGCTTGTCTCACTGACACTGTGGGGTTAATGGCTTGAAGACATTTTGATTTACAGCTCGCACTGTTTGTACTGCTGTACCCGATGATATATGGGACTTCTGATCATGGTTTAGAGTATACAACTGTACAACAGTTCTGATTTATATTTCCTTCACCTGGGGTCACCTAGAAGATGACGGGCTCCTTCTCAAGTCTGGATCTTCTCAAGGGTTCTTCCTTCTGTTGGTTTTAGCTCTCTCTCACCTCTGGCTTGTTTATTAAGGAAGTAAATGACTATTACTTCCAAAAAGCATTTTTTCTTTAAAATTATATACAAATATACAAATAACGTGATCATGTTTAGAGATGGTTCACTGCTTGAAATATAAATGCAAAGTAGTTCATAACACTCATCATGCCAGCCGTTTAAACTCAATAAAGACAGCAAGTTTTGGTGTCTGTTAAGGAGAAAATGATTCAAATGTCATTTTTGGCCACTTTAATTTCCTCGTACATTCCTCATAATCTTGCCATCAGTTGATGTTTGTTAAGGTGTGCTGTTAAAGCACTCCAGAGGATCTTTTACTGACACGCATGAAGACGCCCTCATGCTGCATGACACTCACAATCACTTTATTTAATTAGGAATAATTAAAAATGGGAGTGAAGGATAGAGGAGCAGTTCTATTTTTTTTATAGAACAGGAATTTAGAATTGAATGATTTATAGATTATTTAGCTTTTAAATCTGATTGGGGTTGATTAATCTTCTTGGGTTTATATTATACTGTATATCACTATATATATATTGGTTATAATGCTGTTGTTATGGTGAATCGCACATCAAAATTCTAAATAATTTATACAACAAGGATAAACTAAATTCTATGAGGGGCATTCAAATCAAACCAGGACTTGTGACGAAATTTCTCATGAATCAAGGCATAAATTGACGTTTGCTTGAATAGACAAACATTTTTAAAAAAAACGGCTGTATGCCCGTGATGATGATAACGGACGAGGTGGCTTGGAGCCAACTGAAATGGTTTCCGTGAACATTCAGCAAGTGGAATAATTACCTGGATAAATAAATCCAGGTCAGAGAACCGTATGAACACCATATCACACAATATTCAAGATTACAGGTTTTTTTTCTTAATTAAGTAACCTTTTATTTTAAGCCTCGGATTATGTAAAGTGTTCTCTTTACAAGTTCCTGTCTGAGTTGTTACTATAGATATGATAATGCATTAGAGCGTATTAACACAATATTTAAGCTTGTGATGGTTTTTTTTATGCATTATTTTTAAAGGGCTGGGAATAACAGAAATAAGCAGAAAAGATTAATTTATTTTTTTAGAATTAAGGTCCGTTGATTTAGCATTAAATCTCTTTTCATTTTAATGAAACTAGAGATTATGAACAAACTGCAAGTGAAGCCTGTGTGAAATTGTTTTTCTATCCTCCATCTTTCATATTTGATTACTGGATATTTTTTTTGTGCTTCAGGTATGAAAACCAATATTGATCCTACTCTTCTCCGTCTAATTATTATATACTCTTGCTTCTCTCTGCTGGAAACACACACACACATGCAAAAAGAAAATGGCATTAATGGAGGGAAAAAAGGAGCTTGCTGCAAAATTGGAACGAACTGCAATAAGAATGATGGGATGAAAGTGTGGCAAAACAGATGTAGAGTTAAGAGAACGGATTGGCGTAATTCTAACGGGTAAAATATCGGTATATATCCTCACCATGGCTTTACAAACATTTGTAGATCCAAACAAATTGCGTTGTATTATACACTAAATAGACACTGCAGTGCACCAAATACCAATATTTATAATTATATACAATATTTTTAGTGTCACGAAATGGAGCAGAACGAGATGAATCCAAGCGCAGATGACGATCGTAACATTAAACGGAAGCGTGGTTGGAATGTGGAAGCGAGGGTCAAACACTGGGGAATCAGTCAGCATAGCGTCTAAGCCTAATCGCAAAACGAGAGCAGTAGTCAAAAGAGGAAGCGGTAACCCGGGAAATCAAAGAGTGGAGCGACAATCCAAAAACGTGAAACAAAAGCCATGGTCAAAATGAGGAAACACAAGATCAAAGCCAGGAAATCAAAAAGCGAGGCGAAATCGTGAGACAAAAAACGGGAAACAAGAAAATTAAACAAATTAGGTAATGTGAGAGCATGAGAAAGAAAACGCAAGACAATTGGAGCAAAAAACACACAATAATCCAGCTGGGGAACAGTGGCATGGGAAAGGACACATGACGGGCTAGGGACGACATAAGCACATGTGTACCGTAAGTGAATGTATAAAATGTCCGGTATTTTGTGTGTGTGTGTGGGGTTGCGGGAGAAATGAGTCGGCCTCCCCAGTTCCAATGAATCAGTCAGGGAACACGATGAAATGTCTGTCCTGTAAAGTTGTCCTGATGGTGAATAATCCTAATTGTGTAAAATCCTCATAAAAACAGAGTTCGCACTCCAATACAGTGGAAAACAGCTCTGGGACAAACTGGCATCTGGGTTTTTCCTCGTGATTTAAAGGCGAAGAGACCTTTGTAACCCGGTTACATTTCAGTATAAAATTTGTTTCCTTAGTCATGGTTTTTGCCCACAAGATGACAGTGTGGTGGAGAGACTCACTTTGTCGGACTTAAGAACAAATCCGACTTATGAACGTGCTCCTGGAACTGAACTCGTTCATGTCAGAAGAAACAGGGTTGAGATGGTTTTGGATTGAGGAAATGTTCTGTTATGACAGGGTTGATGGTAATAGACCAGGAGGGTGATGAAAGATGGAGGTGGTGGCAGATGACCTAAGAAGGTTGGATGTGAAACGTAAGTATATGCGCGTGCACTACTCCGAGCGGTAACTGGCTAACTCACGATCATAAAAGATCAGTTAAACGGTTGCGTGTGTGTGTGTGTGTGTCTGTGTGCTGTATAAACAGCTCTATGACATCAACCAGCCACCCTCAAAATGAAGCCATTTTACGACAAGGCTGTATATTTAACCTCTGTCTAGGCTTGACCTTCCGAATTAAAGATGTTAATTAGAGCGTGGAATAGACGTAGCAAAGTGTTAGCATTGTAGCACTGTATCTGATTCATGCAGAATTACTATTTAAAAGGATTTATAAGCGCTTCAGCATCTCTCTCGCTCATTTTTCCATTTATTATAATCGCCATGTTATGTTTCTTTCTCTAGTCTTTACTCACGCACACAAATACACCGGGTGCAGCCTCGTAATCAGTTTAATTGGGAGCCGACAGAAAGGATGCAATTTGGCAGCGAGTGGAAGAGCAGAGCGAGAGAAAGAGAAGGAAAAAAAGGGGATTGTGAGTGGGAGACGTGTTTACACAGGGATTGATGGTGGCTTTTGGCTGCTGTTTTGTTGATATGTTATCAGCATTGTCCCTCGGGCTGAATAGAAGTTAATTCTGACATTGTCTCTGTGTGTGTGTGTGTGTGTGTGTGTGTGTGTGTGTGTGTGTGTGCGCGCGTTTTGTATTTCACTAAGGGGACTTTTTTGTGCTCATGTGTGCATATTCTGCTCACTAGTCCTATCTACATAAGCAGTTCAATCGATTCCAAAAATATTGGCACCCACCATATTTAATGTCAGAGCAAGATTTTGATCTCCTATGAAGATATTCTTAAGATCTTTTATCAACACATTGGTCTCAAAAGTATTATCACCACCAATTCTGTAAAGTATTGCATTATACTTCAATCTTTATGTTATGCTCTTTTTCGATTATGCGTATAAGACAGCATATAAGATACTGTATAAGACAGGTTCAAAGACATCAGAAAATAAGTGAGATATTTCTGTGTCGATTCAGGGGTATGTTTTCCGTCTGTATCTTATTAAATCATTCAGAGAGCTCAGATTGCCCTGTTCCTGGTAACTGCTCTAGACTTGGTTTTAATAATTGTTTATACAGTGCTTTTTACAGTACATTCTGTCACCCACTATCTTGATAATAATTTTGCACCCAATTGAAAATGCACTTCAAAGGAAGTTTGAAATCATAACAACCTTCTAAATCCACTAACAGCCACTCTATATCTCCTCACAACACCCCCCCCCCCCCTTCAAATAAGTCCTATATCAATAGCATACTCAAGTTTGTTTAAACAAATCAGTGAATGAAAAGTTCAGACTGAATCACAAGGACGTCATCGGTCAGGAAGTAAAAAGAGGAGGAAAACAAGGTGCCGGAGAGTGGTTAATGAGAAGCGAATTACTGATGACATGTGTAAGCCAGAAAATAATGTACCATCAGCTTGGCTTCATTTCTTTCGGAGTATAGCATTAATAATTCAGCTTTCTTGGACGAATTCATTATTTCAGATGCCGTCAGATGCCAAAACAGATTTTCCAGGTTTGATGATTTAACAAGCTGGAGAGGAGTTTGACCTGTGCAAATGTCTGTGCATGTATTACCACCTTGTCATCTAGACTAACCTTGAACTAGTAATGAATTTGAATTTGCCATTAATATTAGTGTTATTAATTTGCCATTAATATTGCCATTAATATTAGTGTATATGTATATTTTTTTATTTTTATATATTTAAAAATTTCATGGTCTGTGGGTTTTACAAATTTTTAGAAAGTTAGTAAAACGTATGGCGAACAAATAATATGAAAGCTTCTGACTGCAGGTTCAAGTTTGAGATGTTTATATAATGTTTGTGCACTGATGAAAATTTGCATTTACATGAATTGTACATAAATTAATCAAAACTTAATTTATGTGCAACTCAGTACAGTTTAGTGTTACTATGTGAAATAGCTAAAATTACTGAAAATAAGCCAAATTTAAGAGACAAATATTCCGTCTTACATCATTAACTTGTCAAGTTATTAACTTGAACATAATAAAAATGATGAATTAGTTTCTGGATAAAATTATGTGTAATCCTTAAAGTAAGCAGCTTCTCTCTCAAACCATCAGGACATTTTCTAGATTTTATATTGAACATATTGAATTACACACATCGGTATTACTTTATTAATTTAACACTTCAAAGTAATGAATTATACTTTATATTAGATCGATAGCAAAGAAATGATGCGCAAAATATTCTCTATCAGTTTGCAATTCTTCTTTTAAAAATTTTCTCAAAATTTAATGTGATCAATTTGACAACAAAATGAGATAAATCCATTTAGCGTTGCATACCTGTCATTTTAGTGCAAACATGCTTAACTTTCTTCCTACTTCAACATTCTTCGAAGAACCTTTGAACACATTTAAACCACTCATGGCAGCTGATGTGTTGAACAGGAAGTTTTTTCGCTTCACTGATCATGTCACAGAAGGAAGAGATCAGAATGGTTTGTCTGAACATGTAGGCTTTTACTCAAAAATCTGGTGGCTACGTGCTTTGCTCGAAACATATATACACACCCCTTATTTATGTAAGTAGATTTACAGCCCCACAGGAGCAGCTTGGTGATTGTGAGGTTTGAACCTGGGACCTTCCAATTCATAGCCCAATGCCTTAACCACTAAGCTACCGCATTCTCTTTACACTTTACAGAACAGAAAGAAAAAAATTCAGTCTCAAAGTATTTTCTCCTTATCATTTTTTTAGGAGGCTTAAGGCTAATTTGGATATTCTTCAGCTGGTGTGTAACCCAACTCTCAATGCACCCAACATTCCCAGCATAAATACTGACTTTTGAACTTCCGGTACAAACTGATTATCCTTCTAATTAACTAATTATTTCCTTTTTCAATGGATAACACGATAGATTTAACAGGATAGACAATTTCATTCTCAGTCAGTTTACTGATGTGTACATAACGTTTTTTTTTTTTTTTTTTTATTCCGCTCGACCTAATGAGTCACGTTAATAACAGATGATTAAACTAAAAGCTTCCTTAATTACAGCTAATGTATTTTTCTCATGATCTTAATCAGATTAAACAGACGAATTTTGGTTCTTATTTTTAATAACCAGAGAAGAGCGAGATGTGGAATGAGGACAGTGGGCGGAGATTCGAGCAAAATTTTGTCGGAGAATTTCTTTTTCAAAGGGTTGAGAGTGGAAAAGGAAGTGCTGAGAGTGAGAGAGGGTGTAGAAGTGCTCTTATAGCCTGCAGTTCTTCTTTATTCTTTATTCTGAAAGGGGGACCGAAGTGCCCAGATGTGGGGTTTGAAATGTGTATGTGCATTCATGGAAGCGCACACACACACACACACACACACACGTCTGATTAATTGGAAGAGACAGGGTGTAATATAGCCTACATTTAGTGTAAAAAATAAGGATCACTCTGAGCTTGTGTTCTGATCTTAACATCAGAGTGAATTATTTCTGCACAGTAAATGATTGTTTGTGTGCATGACTGAATAAAAAAACAGTTATTTGGACAGCAGTGTAAAGACGTGTGTTTGGCTCAGAAGCTCAAAGGCTGTACAGTAAGTTATAAGCTAGTTTGTTATACAGTATGTGCTGTGTTGTGTTGTGTTGTGTCTTTTGTACAGTGTCTTCTTGAGAGAAGATACAATAGTATATACTGTACTGTCATCTATCTCTACACTCGTGCCTAATCTGAGACGTCAAAACCTTTTCGCGTTTCTTATAAGCGGCTCGTTTTATGTGGATCAAGTTTCAAGAAAGTGCTCGAACTTCTTTCATCTCTCCTGTTTTGTGAGACGCAGTCGGAGGTTTGTTAATGTACTGTAGGTGCGCAGACAAAGAGCAGTACTGAGGCCTGCCTGTTATTAATAGGAGATGACAGACCTTAGAAAAAAAAATGTTAAGTAGTTAATCTGTGTGGAGAAACAAATAAATGTTGACACTCGTATTGTGTGTGTGTGTTCATCTGAGGGAGGACTAATCACCCATCCCTGTCCCCATCCCTCCCCCCCCCCCAAAAAAAAAACGATTTTATACCCTCGTCCAACTCTTTTTATCCTGTCATGTTGTGTTTAACGCATTACAGCTGTTTACTGCGAGGAATGCAGCATTTCTTTTTAAACTAAAGATATTGAGTTAACAAGCCACCTCCGGTTTGTCAACACGGACAATTTGCTGCTTCAGGTTTTTTCCCCCCATTTATTCAGCAACCTTCACACATTTTAAATGAGAATTTCACAGTAATTAACCTTGAAGGGGTTTGCTTTGAGCACAAGCGAGCATTGAAATCTCAAAGATTAACATGGTGATGTACCTTGATGTAACCAGTGCATCAATATGACAAGAGTTTAAGAGGTTAGGATGTGAAATAATGGGTTTCGGCAAAGTCAAGCAAACAAATCAAGCAAACAAAGAGGTTGGTCATGGTCTCCAGAAATATGACAAGAGTAGAGAATTCCTATACTGTGCAACCAAGAGGATGAAAAGCTGTAGAAAGAATATAAAAAAGAGGTTAAAAAATAAAAAGAATGGCTGTAGGGATATTAGATAATATTTACCTGTACTGTATATGACGTTCCAAAAGTGGGAAATTCAATTCAAATTCAAATTCAAATTTTATTTGTCACATACACAGTCATACACAGTACGATATGCAGTGAAATGCTTATACGACCGCCAGTGACCTTAAAAGGGGTGCACAAACTTTTGAATTGAACTCAGTTTGAGATTACTATTGTTTACTGGATAAGGGAATTGCTGTGAAAACCATGCAGGATGTTTTGTTGCAGTAAATATCCCTGTGATTATTTTGTTAAGGGTGCACAAACTATTGCACTCTGTCTATAAGTCTATAAGTTACATGTAAGAAATGACACACATGTGGACGTGATGTTAGAGGGAAAATAATCAATGGCAGAGAGCTGTGACGTGCTGCAGAAAACAAATATTCTATCTATCTATCTATCTATCTATCTATCTATCACAATGTAAGTGTCATCAGAGAAGAAAAACTTCATAGATGTGATACCCTGCTCATTCAGTACATTCAGGTCATCAGCTGACTTCATTTTATTGCCACATACTTGAAGAAGCAACCCCAGATCATAACACTGCCCCCAGAGGCTTGTACAGTGGCATGATGCATGATGGGTGCATCACTTCATTTGCTTCCCTTCTCACCCTGACACGCCCATCGCTTTGGAATAGGCTCAATCTGGACTCATCAGACCACGTGACCTTTTCCCCTCTGCCCCAATATTTATGCTCCATAGCAAACTGAAGGTTTTTTTTTTTTGCTTAATGAGGTTTTCTTATCTCCCCACAGCTGTTGACCCTGTGATCTCTCATCAAATTGTGTGCAGATGGAAATGCTCTTACTGTCACTATTACATATAGCTGTGATTTCTACTGTCAGTTTTTTACAATGCATCTTTACAGGTTTAAATAATTTATTGGACAGTTCCTAATTCCAGTAATTTCGTGAAATGCAGCCTGATACAGGCCAATAATTTGACTCTTTTGAAATTGCAGTGTATGTTCATGTATGTATGTATGTATGTATCTATCTATCACCACTCAATTCTAAATGGTCCAAATTTGCCAGGTCTCTGTGAATTAGCATGTAGTAGAATCATTCCCATATTACATAACTGTGATATCCATCCATTCATCACTCGAGGAACCTCTGTAGTCCAACTAGGGGCCGTGGAGGCCAATGGTGATCATTGTATTTATTCCCTTTTTTAAAATTTTTTAAATTTATTTTTTACAAACCAGACACTATGGTCAACCTGGGAATGCCAATTAGCCGAATCTGCTAATATATAGTGTATACACTACCGCATATTTAAAATTGAAAACCCTAAAATTTGAAATTTAAGTGAAGTTTAATTGCAAGAATTTTTAATCAATTGTTTTTGTTTAGTGATTTATTTTTTGAATTCAAGAACAATACTGGGGATTTCAAAACTACGAAATAAAACATACAGAATTAGAGAATTATGTAACAACAACAGCAACAGAAAGCAACAAAATCAGTTGTTATTTTAAGACATGATGGTCAGCCTTTCTGGAACAGTTATTGCAAGAACAGTATTGTGTCTAGTGCGTTTGCAAAACCCATCAAGCACCAGGATGAAACTGTCGCTCAAAACGTACCTCTGCTGCAGAGGAGACGTTCATTTAGAGTCACCATCCTCAGAAATCACCAATTAACAAACAGATTAGAGCCGTTGTGAAGCTTTACAGTGCATCAATAGCAGATACATTGCTACTTCTGATATATAACATGACATACTGTATTATTTCTATCATATAAACCTGTAATTTTATCTAAATACAAAACTGCTAGACCATGAGTCATCCTTTTAAAAAAGCATTCCACACCTAACCGATCTGAACGATATCAATAATTCAGTAGATGTGTGGTACAGAAGAAATGAAATACTAAAAGATGGGAGCCAACAGTTAAGGAACTAACTGAATGAAATAAATCCTTATTTACGAGAGAGAAAAAAACAGGCATAAGGAAAAAATAACACTGTGTTTGTGAGATACGGCGAGAACGACGGATATAGAGAGATGGAGAAAGTGATTGTTGGTAATGAGACGAGGTGGACGGCAGATGTGAGGAAATTGCTCGTTCTTTCTTTTCTCGCGATGTGTTTTGATGTCACGTCTCGTCTCAATCCGACAGCTCGGCCGAGAAAGAGCATCGAGGGAAATGTGGTCAGGCAGATGAAAATGATTTATCTGGAGCGTAAAGATCCTAATTATCCAGCGTTTTTGCTAATAACTGCAGATTTCGTCAGTATAAATAAAACGCGGCACGGCCTCCTGGATTAGCCGAGGACTTTCCTAGCTGACAGATTTGCCAGTATGTTGCATGTCGACAAACATTGAACAGGTTGTGTAGTGTGACTCCTGCTGATTCCCTACCGCTCAGCATCGGGAAACCGGCTGGTCAGGACTGTCAGGGATCGTTTCTGTCGGGCTGCTCGATGATTCTCCATAAGTGTGTGGATTTGAATATGGAGCAGGCTTGTAGTGAATGAACTGATCCCATGAACGTCTTTTTCTCTGTCAGAGAAACAGGCGTAATTGAACACTGCTTATAATTACCGCTCGCAAATGCATACACATGCTGGGAGAGAGGAAATCGTCTACTGTACATCGTCATGTCGTAATTCTCATCCTGTGTGGCGTCGTATATGACAGCAGAGCGCTGTAGAACGCCGTGCATGTCGCATATCATTAGATTTAATTTCTGAGTGAAACAAGAAAAAGAAAAGTGATTAACATTTTATAACCACTTAAGATGGGTCATGTGGGTTTATTAATCAGTACGATAAAGAGTAAAACATAAAGAAGTGCCTTGTACCTATTAACAAACAGCACCTCAGATTAGAGCCATTATGAAGCTTTACATTGCTACTTAAGATCTGTATATATATATATATATATTCTGTAATGCAGTAATTCAACCAATTATTTGTTTACTTACTCGCTCACTCATCTTCTATATCGCCTATCCCAGGAGACTTAGGGCACGAGGAGGGGTACACCCTGGATAGGGTGCCAATTCTTCACACACACACACACACACACACGCATTCACACACTACAGGCAATTTGGGAACACCAATTAGCCTAATCTGCATGTCTTTGGACTGTGGGAGGAAACGGGAAAACCCGGAGGAAACCCACCAAGCACGGGGAGAACATGCAAACTCAATCCACACAGAGACAGGAATCGAGCCGGGCCGTTAATCGAAGCCGGACCCTGGAGGTGCAAGGCAACAGTGCTAACCACTACAACACGGCCTGTCAATTATTTATTTATTTATTTTTATTTATTATGTCATGCTTCCATCCTGGACCTTGATTGTTTTTCCATCACAGGATGTCCTGGAGTGTTTTATTCCTCTTACACCATTAAAATGGGCCAAAACAATATTTTCTGTCAATGCTGCAATGTACGTTTTATCTATACTGTATATATAGTCGCACTTAAATGCGATACAGCTAGGTATCACTTCAGCAGTCGTTCCCTCACCCGCTATTTTTTTCCTTTTTCTTAAGGCTCTAAGAAAATATTGGAAAAAAAAAACAAGAAAGTTTAGCAGAAAATTGCTGATTATTACAAAGTGCTGAAAGTGGAGACTCCTTTAAAAAATAAAGGAATTTGTTTGTATGAATTATGAAATCATGCTGAGGTTAATATAAGAATCTACCAATCTATCTATTTATAATAAGATAAGAAAATGGACTCATGGACAAAAGAAACATTCGCGGTAAAAAAAATTATACAAATGTTTGTGTCTAATATCTAATTCATACTTGTAGCTGTACTTAATTGTGGATAACACGCATCTTCTTAAGGAGCCCCGTGCACGGTCATGAAATCTGCCATGTGATTAGTCATTCTGATTGTGCATTTTGTCTTGACACTATTTTGCCACAAAATACAATGCTAGCAAAAAGACGCCAATTGGAATGTTTCAACTTGCGGGACTTAAGAAGGCTGTATCACGGGCCAATGTTGAATCTACATGATTGTCGATGTCGTCTGAATTTATGAAAAAAAATGCAGCTTGTGTTTTTTTTTGGAGCATTGCAGCACAGTAGTGTGAATTTCCATGACCGAGTTCGCGAGGACGTCGAATCCGACCCCCGTATAGAAAGCATTCACACAGACAGCTGGCAAAAATCAACCAGTGCTCCAAAATCAAATGATAGCATCCATCTTTCCTTCCTTCGTTCCCTCCTTCCTTAATTCCTGCACACTCTCTCGTTTTTCTCATGTCATCTTCCGCCTCTCAGTCATTCCCTCCGACTGAGTGACAGATGGAAAAGACGAGGACATTACGCAGCCTTTGTTCCAAAAACAAAAGCCAACACAGAGGAGGCAAAAAAAGAAAAGTGCGACAATTGGCGCACACAGAAAGGCAGGAAGAGCGAAGAGAGCGAGATAGAGGGAGGCAGGTGGGAGGATGCATGGAAGAGATAAGAAAGAGGAAGATTCAGAAAGAACAGAGTAAGAGCGATAAAAAAAAAAAAAATTTCCAAGGTGACAATTTTCTGAAACAGATGAGACCCTAGAGCAGTGGTTCCCAAACTTTCAAGCCCGCGACCCCTAATTGAAGATCGACAAGATCTGGCGACCCCCACTATCAAAAACAAGCAATAAACATAAGCTGTTCACAGTATTTTGACTACATTTACTATACATCAAAA
>JAQQZS010000008.1:4539405-4552313 GCA_030068045.1 Platyallabes tihoni | reverse complement strand
AAAGTAGAAGTACACAAAAAATCTACTCAATTACAGTAATGCGAGTAAATGTAATTCATTACTTTCCACCTCTGCCTTTACTCTACTATGTCCTGCAACAGATATCTGTACTTTCTACTTCACTACATTTCTTCATAGCATTGCATTACATATCGTTGATGATGTAATATTTTTGAATTAATATCACTATATGCTGACTAATATATGTAATTGCAAGATTTGCCTTCTCTCCATGAAATAGCGTAGCGGGTCTTTGTAATCAGAAGCGGAGACGGTTGCAGACAGTAAAGAAAACAGAACATTCACAGTCAAGAAGTGCGAAAAGGTAAAAGACAGAGAGAAAGAAAAAGAGAGAGAGAGACTTTAACTTGGACTTAAAGGCTACTGTGTACTGTACACTCAGAAAATTTACTGGCCAGTACTTTTGGACTGTAAAGGGAGGACTTCTACTTTTACTTGAATAGAAGTGTTTTTAATCTAGGATATCTCTACTTTTACTCACATATAGGATTTGTGTACTTCGCCATAAATATGCAATGTTTAATTAATACATCAATGTTGTGGTTGTAGATCTTTAGAAACTGACCGCTTCCTTTATCATTCAGAGACACACAGGTTGTGTGTTAATTCTGTGTTGCACTAATGCGTCCTTTTTCATTTATACATTGTTTTGTGTCACAAAGCATGCTACATCTCACCTGATGTGTGTGTGTGTGTGTGTGTGTGTGTGTGTTTTCCTCTTATATGCAAAGGACATTTTTTTCCTCTCTTCTATTCTAGCCGTGAAAAACCAGCCATTTCAGCTGAGCTCAGTTTAAAACGGATTGTTCGTGCACGACGTGGTTACTTGTCACTTCTGATTTTCTTCTCTTGTTTAGAGAACCTGCTTCCGACCGTAAATCTGCCCACGATGTTATCCTTTAGTGTTAGTTAATTTTCTCCAATAGCAGCTCTGACAACAAGGCGAATCACACGTTTACATGAATGCACTCGATCTATTGCTTTATCCATCCCTGTCTGCTGGACGCTCCGTATTATGGCCAAGATTTCTGCGAGGAATCGGATCCTATTGGCTCGTGATTTAGGAAAGCAGGAACAATTGC
The DNA here is from genome assembly GCA_030068045.1 of Platyallabes tihoni. Taxonomy (NCBI): domain Eukaryota; kingdom Metazoa; phylum Chordata; class Actinopteri; order Siluriformes; family Clariidae; genus Platyallabes; species Platyallabes tihoni. The sequence goes on along the minus strand of JAQQZS010000008.1, from coordinate 4,551,210 downwards.
TTTCGTTGCGATCATTAAAGTCCATTTCGGCTTCGCTCGGTCTGTCTGAGCGCGGCTTAACTCCTACTCACCTGCTCGTGTGCACGACGAGTTTTACTTCCTAATCATTATTTTCCAAACAACAGTCTTTTAGCAGAAGGTTAAACCCGTTAATCCAACTCTGGCAGCTATTTTATACACCCAATCACACACCTCCTTGACTTCATTGCCCCTGGAGTTAACTTTTCTCACCTTACCTTCTCATCTTACCGTCGCTCTGGGGGATGTTTTTTGGTTGGTTTTGTGAATCCTGAGTGCACGAAGTAGGGCTCTGCTTTTTCACTTAAATTATTCATCAGCGCTCTGGAGAAAGGTTTTCTCGAGCGTATGCAAGTTCTGTGTGTGTGTGTGTGTGTGTGTGTGTGTGTGTGTGGGTGTGTGTAGACTTCGGCATGCACTGACAAAGATTTTCAACAGCTTGCACAAGACACAAGGGAGCAAACCTCATGTTAACAAACGCCACACACACATAGGCACACACACACCTTTCTGTCTGTATGTTTCTTATCCCGTGCTGTACAAGTAAATAAAAAGGGGGCCACTTTGCTCTTTAAGTGCTAATGGACAGAAATAACGGATGGTTTCTTAATTAGGACGCAGCCGGGCGATGCCAACGAGAGTTCACGGAGTGGAGCAGCAGTCGTGCTGCTTACGTACACTCAGTAATTAACCCTAACAAGCGGATGGCGGTGATTAGCACCCCGGTGGATGTGTGTACGCTTCTGTGCACGGATCATTTCGTCGCTCAGGCGGGAAACGGGAAGCGATCCTTTTGCCTCTTGTAGTCGGTTGTCATGAAGAAAAACAAAGATAAACAAACTGAAAAAGCAAAAGCACAAACACAATGACAATGGAAATGGAAGATCCTTGAAAGATGTAGGACCATCACATGGTCGTTTATGATTAGCTACAGAATCTCATGCCCAAACAGAAACAATGATTAGAATTTTCTTTTTTTCTGTTTTTAAATTAATGTTTTTGTGTTCTCATGCTTTCCTGTTCATTCAGAAATGCAAAACAGATAGGACGAGTTCTTATTGTCCATCTCACACTCGTTTCCGATTGGTCCCAGGTTGCTGTAGCCAATCAGAAATTAGCATTTTGACCTACATTTTTCAAGAATGTTCTCATTGCACATATATTTATAGAATAGAATAGAATAGAATAGAATATATACGGAAGTTGTGTGTGTGTCAACATCATACCAGCAGTTCAGCACGGTGGTGATAGTGTAATGGTCTCGGGCTCAGCTACAACTTCAGGACCTGTTCATAACTGATAGAACCGTATATATTTTTTTACGCTACTAGTAAATCCTGAAGGAGAATGTTCAGCCATCAGTTAGTGACCTCAAGCTCAAGTGCATTATGCAGCCAGGCAACGATACAAACCACATCAGCAATTGCTGAATGGCTTAAAAAAGAAATAAATAAAATAAAGGTTTTGGAGTGGCCTAGTCAAAGTCCAGACTTCAAAAATCCAATTGAGATGCTGTGGCATGAGCTTAAACAGGCTGTTCTTGCTCGAAAACCCTCTTATGTGGATGAATTAAAACAATTCTGCAAAGACATCATCCACAGTGATGTGAAAGAATCATTGCTAGTTATCACAAATAATGGCTGCAGTTGTTGCCAGTCAGTTATTAGTTTTTTATTAATTTCTTTTTCACATAGGGGGAGGTAGGTTTGGACAGCTTTTTTTCCCCTTAATAAATAAAATCATCAATTAAAAACTGCATTTTGTATTTACTCGGGTTATTGTTGCGTAATATAAAAATATATCGTTTATAAAAAATCTAAACACCTCTTATATATATATATATAAATGAATATGAATATAAAAAGAATAATATATATATACAGTATATACTGTCTATATATATATATATATATATATATATATTCAGATATATTCCGTGTTACAGAATAATAATACAAATTGGCCAATATGTGATTTTTATTTCCATACCAATCAGCAACGGCTTAGTTTGTCTCTTTTTGTCCATCTTTAAGAGTTTTCTGGTCCAAAATATGGTTTTAATGTTTTTCAGACACATCTGCAATTTTTTTTACTAGCAGATGTTTCTTGTTGTCTTGAATAAAAATATTTTCACCTGCTTCTAATTGGCATGGACTTGCAATCACAAAACAATTCTTTATAAGAATTTCTTCCAAACTTTTGACAATTTCCTTTTTGAAGAATCTGAAGACCAAGAGGAAGAGTGCAATGATCGAATTAGCTAGCGTCTACAAATATAAACTGATAATGAAAGGCTGGTTATTTCTGGCTGCGAACTTACTTTATAATTGCTTTTGAATGTCATGAGTGTTGGTTTATTTAAATGAAAACTCAGTTTAAAAAAAACTTTACATCTAACAGATTCAGAGTCTGGTCTTCTTCAAAAGAGAAAAAAAATGAATTTGATGATTTGAATCAAAGTATTTATTACAGATGCTATCCAGATGAATACTAATATTGTTTAATTAGACATTAAATTATTTTTCCTTGTAACAGTCTCTGAGTAAACATGTATTTGGGAGATTCTACCGCATCACTCATTGAAATTGCTGGAAGTGTTTAAAAATTAAGCAACCGTCATGTTCCCAAGCACGAGATACCAGCTGCATATTAAATCTCAGAAACGTCTATACGGGGAAAGACTAAAATAACCACATGAGCCTTGATTATGTACAAAAAAAAAGTATTTTGAGTGTTAAGTTTCTGGGTAAAGGAAGGAGACAGAAACACTAGAAGCGAAGTCATTTATGTAGTGACATTAAAATGATAAGATTTACCCAATGAATAATGCCATCTGAATAGGGCTTTCTCACTGTTTTTTTTTCCTTTCTAAGAAAAGGAGCTGAATAAACATTATTTACTGTTTATATGACTTTGTGTTTTAAATCCTTTACACACTCAAATCCGGTGGACCGAAGACGTGAACTGGTTTCCACTGAATGAACAGAAGCCCAAGCAGTAGCTTCAGTTCCAAGGCCAATCACAGCCTTTATTTATTCTAATATGAGTTTTAAAAATACACGGCCAAAACACAGTATTGGTGCTGAATTTATATTTTATATATTGCATATAATAAATAAAATGTGTGCGCTAAAGGAGCTACTTCTGAAGTTTATGCAACATAGAAGTGACCAATCTTGCTTCCCTAAAAATGTCCAGCTGTTTTGGAGAGATGATTTTATATGTGTCCCAAAAATGGCCACTTCTCAGCGTTATATTGTCTGGCTTTTAACAATAATCAATTAAAATGCAGATTATTTATATTTCTTTGAATATTAATATTTAAAATGGGATGCTTCTAGGAGCACATGACCTGTAAAAATTGTTGCTTAAATTAAGGTAATCCGTGCAAAATTAAGTATTTTCCCCCTCAAAAATCTGTAGTGTCCGTAACAATGTCAAATTCATTTTGCAATATCTTAACAATTTAGCATTTTAGAATAATAGACTTTTTCAGGTTTACATCTTTTCATGTAAAATCTAAACTGACCACATTTCATGTGCATGACAATTAAGATCATTGAAAGGTTTGAATTTTAAAAAGTTACATCACTACATAAAAGGGCATGTGTTTATGTTTATTGTGTTTATGTTTATTGTGTTTATGTTCAATGTGCATGCATATTAACAAAAAAATTAAGCATGGATCAGGAGATGAGCATCATTAAGTATGATGAAAAATGAAATGGTGTTATATGATCCCATCTAAAAAAATTAACTTTTTCATCCAGGTGAGACACTTTTTAACACCAATATCATGTTGAGACTGATACAATATGTAATCATTGGAATGCTGAGGTTTTCTCAGATGAGATGTTTTTTTTAAGGATATTAAACAAGCCCTGCTGATTGTTTTTGTAATTCATTACACCATAAGTGTTTTTTTTTTTTTTACTTAACAGAGGCGAAAACCTCTCTTAAGTATCACTTGAGAGGATTTGTGCTTTATTTATTGAGTATAGTGAATATTTAATAACTGTAGTTTTACTAATACTCCATTTAGACTTAACTCTAAGTGGTTGGCTTTTATTGTGTTGCACTAGTCATTTGGGTCGATTCAAAATTGAAAGAAACGACCGTGTAACTGGCATTCGTTCCGATGCATATGAGGAAATGTACAATCTGTAATGAAAACAAGTATGTACTGTTAATTATGTAAGATTTTGACACTACTTGCTTTTACGACATTTTTTCTGTACTTATTCTACATTATTAGTGAGACAGCTCAAATAAGAAATGTTTATTGATAGATTTTTCTACATTCTAGAAACAATATGGAATTTTTATCTGAATATGAAAAACTCTCGCTCTCATTCACACACTCATCATCTATACTGCTGTATCCTGTACAGGGTCATGGGAAGCCTGGAGCCTGTCCCCGTGCAAAAAGTGCAAATACATACAGCGCAAAAAGTCTTGACCCACCCTTTCTTTATATTTTGCTATGAAAAGCCAGACCTTCTTATATTATTTTAATATATACTTTAGAAAGAGTTCTCCAGGTGTCCTGAAGGACATTTTTGTTTCTTATTTTCAGTCCAATCCCTGTACTTGAGCAGTTTCAGAGCAACTTTTTTTGTTTGTTAAGCCGCACAGTGACCTATGAATCATTCAAGCATTAAAAAAAACATCTAACTTAAGGCATGAATCAGTGAGAAACAGGTGCAGACGATGACAGATGATCAGGCTGGTGATTAGTACACTGCTGATGCTGAATGCTGAGTGGAACAGATGAGAGGGGAAATGAGGTCGCTGCTGCGGTTGTATCTTTAGACACTTTGCAGTAAAACATTTGATCCCGTTTCTTTAATTTAATCTACATCATTTAATTAAATTTAATATGCGGAAGTGAGTGGGGCTCAAGACTTCTGCACAGTACTGTGTATATATAAGTACTGTACTGAGGGTTTTAAAAACTTCAGATGCCTTCACTCACCCACTCACAAACCGTGGCAGGGGAGCTGCCCGCGAAACTTTCCAACTCATACTAATTACTGAGCGGTCAATTAAAAGGCAGCCCTACGGACAAATGCCTTGATAGCAGCTTATTAAACAGAGCTGTGAGCAGCTGAGGGCTTGACCTTGAGAAGGCGAGGATGAGGAGCTCGAACTCAGCCATGACACCTCCAAACCTACGTGTGCTGGGAGAAATTCAGCACCCAGATCAAAAGCTGCACGTCGTTCTGTTCATCCTGAGAATGCAGATTGTGTGTGTGTGTGTGTGTGTGTGTGTGTGCTTAGTCGTGTCAGAAATGTGAAACTTGAGCAAAAAAAGTAATAATAATAAGCAAAAATAAGTAAATGAAAAGACAGGGAGAAATTTATAGTGTCACAGATAATAACAAATGGGTAAAAAACAAAGCAGAATTTTTGTTTTTTTAATTTAAGCCTATTATTAATTATTTTTATTAGTATTATTGAACTTATGAATCATTTTCACAGTATCGTATGGACTATATACAGTATATGGTTGTAAAGAAAAAGTTCTTCACTACATTATTAGGTTTTGGGGATGTTGCAAGGCTTTATAAATTATTTAAAGTGTATGTTTAAAAATTAATTTATGGTTGAATAATAATCTGAAATTTTAATTGGTCTTTCTTAATAAGAAATGGGTTCATTATTTAAGGAATACAGCACTGCAAGGAATGCATGTATAGTAAAATAGTCATCGATTTATGGGTTTGTTAAAGAGATTAATTATTTATTATTACCACGTTTTTTCCCTTGGGCTTTGTCACGTTTATTGTAGAGTCACTACATCAGATCTTTTGATCCACAAATGATCTTTTGATCATTTGATCTGGCACAGGATGATTATTTCATATATCCATGAGTTAGTTCTTATTACAGTTAGTTCTTATGTTTAAAGTCTTTGATGATAATATGACCAAAAAACATCATGTTTCTGGAAAACCAAACTCCAGTCAGATAACCCTAGTATTTATCTAACTGTGGTGAAACCCCAGCATACAAATGCCCTCCATTATGAATTTTTGCCTTAAGACCTGAAATTTTGCAAGAAATTTGCATCGGCATATGAAGCAGTATGTGACTTTATGCAAGTTTTTTGTAACACAGTGTAATGCTTGCAATTCAGCATACCTCCTGCCTTGAGAATTTTTTAACTAAATTTTTAAAGAACTGAAAGTTTGCAAGAAATTTGTCTCGCCGTGCAAAGTATTTTTGGCATACAAGCGACTGGTTGCGCGGAATGAGTTCACGTACTGTATTTCCTTATTGATTTTTTGCATTTTGTGCAAGATGTAGTGACGATAGCACCATGTGTCCCAAGAATATTATTAAGGACGGTAGGAAGAATAAAACAGAGCCACTTTCAGTTTGGTTTTTAAAGCAGCCGGTGTCAAGAGGAATCATAAATTAAGGTTAAGTGAGGTTTAATGTGTATTTATTTCATATTTGATTCATTTACATGTCTTTCCTAAATGTTTTGATTGTTTTTATATGCAAAAATATAATTATAGTGTTGGAAACTGGTAATCTTGGTCATATTTTTAGGCGGCTGGAACGGATTATCTGCATTTACATTATTTCCTATGGGAAAAGATGTTTCACAATAAAAAATTTCTTCTTGAGAACTCGCCTATGGAATTCAGTGATTGAATATGTACGCCGAGGTATGGCTGTATTGTTAATAGTTTTTGGGTGGCTAGAACGGATTATCTGCATTTACATTATTTCTTATGGGAAAATTTGTGTTGTAATATGAATTTTCATCTTAAGAACTCGCCTCCAGAACGAAGTCAATTCGCATCAAGAGATTACTTCTATATCTTGTTACAATGGTAAATGTTAAGGAGTGGGATGAGAAGAAGTGGCTTCTTTCAACTGGATAATGTCCTCTGCTTCACTTCAACTCCACAAACTCCTCTAAACTCCCCAGTTCTGTATCGGACCAAGCGTCCACGGGTCGTTCTGGATAGACAAGTCCAAACCATTAAATTCCTACCTCGCCACTCACAGCACTTAAAGGATCCTAAAAGAACACCTTTTTGCCAGATACCACTTTAAACCTTCAGAGGACTTGTGGAGTCCATGCCTCAATGTGTCAAAGCTGTTTTCATGGCACCTACAAATAGTGTAACCTTATGGCTCGTCAGTGTACATGGTTTGGATTGAAAGTGATGGCAAAAATGCTCAGTATGTGGCCAAGTTTGCAAATCTGTTGGAAAATCTTCCAGACGGCTCCGTTTGAGAGACCAGCGTTTCATCAAGGCTTCCAGATCATTCACACCCTCGTCATACAGTAACTTTGATCTTATATAAATAAATATTAACTGCAATATTTTATCTTAAACATATTGTAGTGTAAAAAAAAAAGAGAGAGAGAGATGGTGATGTTCAGTACTTTTTTAAAAAAAAAGATGTTCGTAATACATGAGGAAGGAATTAAATGTGTGTGTGTGTGTGTGTGTGTGTGTGTGGGGGATTTGAATTTTTGAGTCTGTGCTCTAGCTCCTGTTCAAACACTTCTCACATCTTTTATACACCATTAGAGGGTTTTCCCCTGTAGAAGGAGTTACACTGTGTCTGATCAGAGGGCGTCGAAGGAGAAATAAACAGCTGCAGGCATGGCCGTTTCGGAGGCAAATAAAACATTAAAAAAAAAAAAAAAAAAGCACGTACAGCAGGATCTCTTAATGCCTCGGTGCCCAGAAAACCTGCACTGAATATTAGAAAGCTTTCATGCTAAAGGACAACCTGGAAGCATTCTTGGGTAACTGTCGATGTATGCAGTATGAAAGAGTGGTCAAACTATCAAACTGGGAATGAAAGCATAAAACCGATTTAAGAATAGTACGGTAATGAGGCTCTTAGACATTTGAATGCTGAAAACTTTTTAATAAAAGCCGTACATCCATGAATGACGATCCTGGTCGAGTTGGCTCGGAGCTCACAGCAGTCATTCCAGTGAACAGTCAGCCAGTAGAGCGCGTGATCTTACGTTCGTAAGAGACGCATCTGTCAATCATTCACCAACACCACTTGCATATTACAGGAACTCGACTGTGAGTTACTGCTACATCCCAGTACAGTCCCTGATCTTGCTCCAAGCTATTTCCATATGTTTGGGCCATTAAAGGAGTTCCTGGTAGGCCAGGGTTTTTCAGATGTGAAGCAGGCAGTCCAGTCCTGATCATGACTCCAGTGTACTGAGTAAACCTTCTACCTACATGCTAGTGAAACACTGGGATAAGTGCATTAGAGCAGCAGGGGATTATAGAGAGAAATAAATTGAGTTTATACTCTCATAACGCTCATGTGTTTGGTTATTCTGCACAATCAAACGTCCCGGTTTGACTCGAACACCCTTGTATTTTTTATTTTATTTTATTTTTTTTAATGAAGTGTAAGTTATTTTGAGACCTGGACTTTTTTTTTTTTTTTTTTTTTTTGCAAAATGAGATATTGCGTATTGCAAGTGATTTTCTGATTATTAAATAAAGCAATTATTCTTTCAAAACAATTAGACTTGCTTTGAAAGACGGAACTTAGACGGGTCATTCTAAGAGAAGCGCTTAAAAATAAGTGGATCAAGGGCAAGTGGACACCTGCTCATGGCCGGAGGGGTGTGTATGTTACTCAGCACAATCGTCAGGTAGCCAGGTTTCAAGATTACAGATGACTTTGTCGTTCACCCACTGAGCAAACCACACCTCCATCTCTCACATCATTATCTGTACAAATCATTCTATCTTTGTCATTATACAAATGTTAAAGATGGACTATAAGAAATGGTCAAGTGAAAAGAGCGTTAGAGAGAGAGAGAGAGAGGATAGGTGGGAGGAAGGAAGGAACTGGCAGCCGTCATTATCCAGCTCACCCACCGGGACTTTCGTGCTTTCAGTCTGTCTCTCAGCCTCATTCATTTTCACAAAGCATGACTGTTTTAATGCCCCATGAACACAAGGAAGCGTAGATGCAACGAGTGACAAGACCTCTCAGGAGGCAAGAGAGCACTGATGGAAACTGAGGAGCCTGAGGAGGAAGGTCGGTCTTAAAATCTAATGTCTTGTAGGTTTGGTTGTCCTTTGGCCATTAGAGGACGTGTTAAAGATACAGAGATGTGAGATGAGGAACAGATGTTTTAATGGTATACAAAAAAGTTTCAAGAAATCTTGACATGAAGCTCACTTCATACAGAAAGACAATATAATTAACATGCATCATGCATTTACACGATGCATGTCTCATTCCATTAATTTGTCCTTAGTAACGCCCTGGTCAGGGTCTCCTCACTGGTTGGTTGAGTTTGTTTCTAGCCTACTGTATATTGTAGGAAATAGAATCGAATATATTGTTAGAAAGTATCAGGGAAATAACTGGAGAGGGGATTACATTTTGAACCTGAATTTGAGTGATGTAGCTGAGGATGAGAAACTTTCAGATCCCACGTTCCTGCGCCATGCTAATCCAGCATATCATCGCATAATGCTAGGATTAAAGGGATTTTTGAAGGGTATTGAAAATAATGTGCCATGTTTTCACAAATGTAAGAGCTCAACCTTAATACTTTAAAAACCTACTAAGATCCAGACTGTACTGTTGTGTTGTCTACTGTACATTGCCTTTTCTCTTCACTGTTTCTTTTTATTAGGACATAATAATTATTAACTATTCTCAAAACAGGAAAAACTAATTATACCTGAGATATGAGAGTCGTACAAGGATATACAGTCAATATTGTCGGTAGAAAGAAAGGTCAGGTGCTCTGATGGGGACAATCAGGTCTCAAGAGATGAATATATTAATGAATATTAAACAATTATTGGAATTTCATGAAGCCTTACACTTTAAAACTGACTTAAACCTTATGTACCTTTAACATAGTGATGTTGCTACAATAAATGAAGGTTTGTGAAGTTTGTTTTACATAAATTAAATCACTATTTATTAAATAAGGTTTTATTGATCTTACAGACCCGCGACCCTGATCACAGGATAAAGCGGTATAGAAGATGAATGAATGAATGAATGAATGAATGATCTTACAGAACCAGTCAAAAGTTTGGACACCCCTTCTAACTGTAAAACAATACTGAAGGCGTCCAAAATATGCAATAATCTCCTTTGAACAGTTGATATTCATAGGCACAAGACAGGTCTTCATGACAAACAGTTTCATCATGGTGCTTGATGCACTTGACAATACTGTTCTTGCAAGAACTATTCCAAGAACAGCTGACTTTCTTAGTTCATAGTGACTTAATTACCTAATGTTATACGAGTTATTTCATAGTTTTGAAATCTCCAGTATTGCTCTGGAACTTAAAAAATAAATCACTACACAGAATTATTTTTTTTATTATTATTATTATTATTTTTTACTGCCATTGTATATATTCTTACATAAGTTGAAATTCTGTCCTTAATGTAAATATATTGATCCTTGAATGATAATTTTTCCTGTTGTTAATACCACTACAGTTTGATAGATTTAACTTATCCAAATCAGACCTGCAAATGATTACAGAAATGCCATACGACTCCTGGAATCGACGGCCCACCGGATCTGCAATGCTAAACTAGCTATTTAGATACATAAGCTAACATTACGTGATAAATAAAAGCCAACAATGTTACAAAGCAGTGTTACAGAAATCCAGAACGTGGATTTAGACTCCTAACGAGGAACCCAGCTTTTGGGAAAAACTCTGTGAGATTCAGAGAATTCTGAATATATGGCTGTAGAAAACAAATGCTCAGATATTAAATGTTTAGATATTACATTATTCAATATTAAATGATTTGATATTAAATGTTCAGATATTAAATGCTCGGATATTGAATTGTATGAAAATATAATAAGATTAGAGGTCAGGCTGAAATCATGACTCATTTACGTAAATTATGTTACTAGCATTTAGCCAGTTAGCTAGACTGGCCAAGTGATAATATGGTAGCATGTTCAATCATGCATATTTGAAGATTCTTTAAAGATGTTCTCAAACTTACTTTGTTGTTTCCAGGCATCAAATACCATACCTTTAAACGCATGCACATCTGATAACGACGTCCTGCAAATCTGCTAATGAAATAGGATTATGAGCGTACTTTAAAAAGTCTAAAATGCCCAATATGGATGAATAAATGAATAAATGAATGACATAAAATCCAAGGCAGATGAGACTGATTGATTCATTCATTCATTCATTCATTCATGTATTTATCCATCTATTCATCCATCCATCCATCCATCCATCCATCCGTCTGTCTGTCCATCCATCCACCCATCCATCCATCCATCCATCCATCCATCTGTCCATCCATTGTCCATATGACTAATCATGTAAAGAGTTCCTGTGGTCTTGTGCCTATTCCAGGATATACTTACACACCCATTAATACAGTACAGGCAACTTTAAAAAAAGTAAATCAACCTACACTGTATGCCTTTGGACAGTGGGCAAAAACTTCAGCCTTAGAAAACACACACATAGACTGAAGGTGAGATTTGAATCCTCAAAGTATTGGGGCGACACTGTTACCCACTGACCCGCCATGCCACCTTATTTATGTATCCATTTATTTATCAGACAAATAAAAAAATCGTCTCCTAGACAGGAGGAGTTAGATCTTATAAGGAAAGCGTGTCCTACTGTCATGTCTCACGCCCTGTCTGCCGTCTTTTCCCACGCTGTCACTTCCTCATGTGCTCATGTTTTTGTTTTCCTCCAGCCGTCACGCCCCCGCCCCGTCTGCCCAGCTGTTTCTCATTCCCTACTG
>JAQQZS010000008.1:4505126-4520325 GCA_030068045.1 Platyallabes tihoni | reverse complement strand
ATAACTCCTACTCCATTTCTTTTCCTATCCACACCATGGTAAAACAATTTGAACCCTGATCCTAAGCTTCTAGCCTTTTCACCTGGTCTCCTGTGGACAGGAGTAAACAGAAGTAAAACCTCCCTTTATTTCTCTATGTAATCCCCTGCTACACTGATGCACTTATCCCAGTGTTTCACTAGTGCCAGGATATCATTAAGGTAGAAAGTTTTCATCTCATCTCTGAGAGCGTAGCCTTTAAGAGTAGTAAGCGTTAGCATGCAATAAAATAAATGAGCTACAAACACAATCACCTTCGATGCAATGTAGTGAGCTTGTAATGCAAAACTTGTTGCGAGATAGTCACCTCCTGTTAATATCCTAACGCTCCACCAATTCTCCTGCGGCCAACTAAGGAAATCAAAAGAGCGTTGCAGAGAAGGGATGAACCAGTGAGTCAGAGTCGTGGCGCCCTTATTCTTCAGGTGTGTCTCTAATCTCACTTCCAGGCTGTGCGAGATGAGATTCACTCCAGTCCCCTTGGCTTTGGTTAACCTGGGCACGATGTCCATGAAAAAGTTTTTACATGTACTGTATTGTAGAGATACAAGACTTGGAAACTGGTTTGACCCACCAGAGATGGATTTGAAAGAAAAGTGTCGTACTTTGACTCCTCGTGTGTTTCATCATCAGGTGTTAGTGAACTGTTTACAATAACTGTGAATATATTTGAGATGTTCCTGTGTATAAGTAATGTATCACTTCCTTTTGAATAAAAAACCTTTAATGAATTCAGTACAACCATTTTTTCACACATAACAAGACGTAGTTCCTGAATGACAAGAAAAAAAAGGAAGCAACTATAGAGGGATCCGTAATATTTTTACACCTCCATCAATCGATACCTGTCTAATTAGTGAACAAGATAACATACTTAACATAACTTAATATTGTGACTTTAATTTCAGGAAGAAACATGATGTCTGCGAAGTTGGTTTCGAAAAAAACGCTGTTGCAAACACTTGCAGCTTGAAGAAGAAAAGAGAATATATTCCTTAGATAAAAATATTTTTATTCTTATAAGTTTGGAATATTAGGTGGTGAAAAACTGTCTTAACCTCTAGACCATCTGATTCATTAATTAAATTTTTTTTTGTTAAATTATAATAATGAATAATTTGTCAGCTTGTCCCTTTTGACAAAAATACCTGTGACAAATTCAAATAAAAAACCTGAGCATTGTACCGTGGTAGGCATTTTGTTTTGACGTCCACAAAAGAGGACAATTTAATTAAATTACGCCATCCGTACAGTGTGTGTGTGTGTGTGTGTGTGTGTGTGTGTGTGTGTGTGTGTGTGAGCATAGGCATTTTATATGCAGTTGCATAAAAAGGGGAATTGTTCACACTCATACTGTACCTGTGTATCTTGCTGTATGAACATCTGGAGGATTAAAAGCAGCATCCACTAGATGGTACATTAGAGGCATAACATCTCCCTCTACAAGGTTTTCAAGTCAAGGATTATGTTTACTGAGGAGCTTGGGTGTATTGAACCAGCCAATATAATAATCTATACCTAGTGCTTTGGTCTGAATCAGATTCAGGAGAGATTCTGTAAAAAAATTATAATAATAATAATAATAATAATAAAAAATGTTTGAATGTCCCTCTGGCTGTAAAAAACATTGGTACGTGCAACGTTTCTCCAGAATTTTCAGTTTTATAGATATAATGCTAGCGATGAACAACTACAATGTGTTCACTGGTATTGCACCCAGATTCGACTCTAGCCTCTGCCTTCTCACCACCAGAATCTTATAAACAATAAACAAGTTTGTCGGTCTTCAGGGGCCCACTATTGGCCTGGGGCCCCAAGTGATTGTCTGCCTTCCCTGGTGACAAGCAGCTCCTCTGATTGAACCATTGTAAAAATACACCGATGGCGCCAAACAACTACAGTAGGTATGCAGTAGCCATATTGTGTACCCAAATGTAAATCAACCTTTAGAGTGAAGATCACTGCTTTTCATTACTAGGGTTCTCGAACTGATCCTATAAAACACTTTATGTTGTCGCCCCCGACCCACCATTAATTTGTCACCTATTGGTAGTTAATGCTGATGAAGATATTGTATATACACCTTAGAAATTTTTGGAGCAAAAATACATAAATGAATAAATAAACAGGAAAGAACTAGACATTCAGGAATGAACAGTTTGGCAGCAAAATGCGCACAAGGTTGCCAATCAATTTTAATTTGAAAATAACTACTGTATAACCTTATTTTATGAGCTATTTATTTTAGAGGAATTCGCTCCATGTTTCAAACAAAAGACGACACATTGTGACAAGTCAATTGCATCACTTCTTTCTGTCACATGATCAGTGAAGCGAAGATACTTCCAGTGCAACACAGCAGCTGCCACGAGAGGTTTAAATGTGTTCAAAGGGTTTTTGGAGAATGCTGAAGCCAAGAAAGCGATGTTTCTTGCCCCCCACCCCGCAATTAAGCTTATTACTACTATTGTTATGTAGTGCCACTAGAGAAGTAGATATGATTACCAAAGGAAATCATTTAGAAGCCTTTTTTTCTTGGGGAAGTGAAACAGATACAAGAATAAACAAAACAGAAGTCAATTCGTCATTGGAAAAGGTTTTAGAGATGGGATGACCATGTTATGGGCTAAAAGTTCCTAGCATAGTATTTGTGAGTTTGGTCACTCTGTCTCTGACACACACACACCTGTAATTCGAAACACTTTTTAGTGCTCTAGTGTAATACAAAAATATATATGAGCAGTGTTCAAGTCAAACCAGGACTTTTGATCTCACTGAATAACAGAACACAGTTATGAGAGTAAAATCTCCTTTTATTTCTCTATATAATCCCCTGCTACACTAATGCACTTCTCCCAGTGTTTCACTACTGATTGAACACCATCAAGGTAAAAGGAATTGACAGTATTCAGGAGCCACGATCAGACTTTCATGTCTGAAACGCCGGCCTCCCAGGAACTCCTTCAATGGCCCAAACATGTGGAAATGGCTTGGAGTGAGGTCTGGACTGTACGCTGGATGAGGTGATAACTCATAGCTGAGTTACTGCAATGTGCAAGTGGTGTTGATGGATGATTGTGTGTGCAGCTCCGTCTCTTCCGCAAGTTGGCAACAAGTTACCTGCCGATTTTCAAAGATCATACTCGTTGAATGTTCACGGGAACGACTGCATTGGTGCTGTGTGATTCTTGATTATACTGTATGATGTTATAGATGGTGATTCTGCAACGCATGAAATGGAATGATCAGAAATATTGGCACTGAAGTGTGTGTGTGTGTGTGTGTGTGTGTGTGTGTGTGTGTAACCATAACTGTGTGCATGTGTGGGTGTGTGATCGATGAGTAATTGTGGTTGGTGTTTCTCTTTCAGCTAACACCGGGACCTACTTTCCCAAACAAGGTAACGTCATTCGGCCAATCACAAAGTCTTTCTTTGGCCAATCAGCATGTTTCATTAATCTTTTCGTCTGCGCAGATGTCTCATGTTTCTGCTTAACTGTCTGGCTAAGCATGTGTGTGTGTTTAAATGTATGTATGTGTCTGGCTGGAGGTTGAGCAGGGTGATTAAAGGCCAGTCGTCGGGGTGTCTGTCAGGGGGACATGCATCATGGTAGAAGCAGGCAGTGTGTCATGAGTTACTGGCCTGATCGGAAGGGTGAGGAGGTACGGAGGTGGTGACAGATGGAGGGAGCGAGAAGAAGAAAAAAGTGTTACAGGAATGCAGAACATTACGTCTGAGCAGCTTTTTGGTTATCAGGATTTCACAATTCTTTTAGATGCCATGTACACGAACGTAGGTAGGTAAAGTTGTGCAAATGTCTTTACACCAGAGTAAGGATACAGCATTTGGCAGACGGCCTTATCCAGAGAGCGACTTACATTTTTATCTGATTATACATCTGAGCAATTGACGGTTAAGGGACCAACAGGGATAACTTGGTGGTCCATGAGTTTAAACATGGGACTTTCCAAACCTTCCAAACCATAGTCCAATGCCCTAACCACCAAACTACCCCTGATTTTACTCAGTCACTCATCTTCTATACCGCTTTATCCTGTATTCAGGGTCGCGGGGACCTGGAGCCTATCCCAGGAGGCTTAGGGCACGAGGCAGAGTACACCCTGGACAGGGTGCCAATCCATCTCAGGGCACACACATACACTCACTCACACACTCATTCACACACTACGGTCAATTTGGGAATGCCAATTAGCCTAATCTGCATATCTTTGGACTGTGGGAGGAAACCGGAGTACCCAAAGGAAACCCTCCAAGCACAGGGAGAACATGCAAACACCATGCACACAGAGACGGGAATCAAGCCTGGACGGAAATCGAACCCGGACCCTGGAGGTGCAAGGCGACAGTGCTAACCACTACACCACCGTGCCGATCTCTGATCTCTTTTTATATATGAAAAATAATGTTACAGCAAAACAATAAATCTGATCACAGTCTAAGTGAGTTGGGCTCAATTTGATTCTGGTCAAATTACTTCACCTACTTTCCCAACTCCATCTCTGACTGAGTTGTTGCATTAGCACTTGCCCTATACAGTGTATCAAACACATCTTATTTAATATGTGTTTAAAAACTCCACTATGGTGCATTGGTTAGCACAGTGTCCTCGCACCACCTGGTTTGAGGGTTCAAGTTCCGTTCCTCCGCTCTGTGGGTTTCCTCCAGGTACTCTGGTTTCCTCCCACAGTCCAAAGGCATGCAGGTTTATATAATTGGTGTTTCAAAATTGCCTATAGTATGTGTGTGTGTGTGTGTGTGTGTGGGTGGGTGGGTGGGTGTGCGTGCTGCGATGGATTGGTACTTTGTCCAAGGTGTACCTGGCCTAGGATAAGCATTATAAAGAATGAAAGGTGTAATGAAAGAGTGTCAAAAAATTTAATGAAACAACTACAACACTAAAGAATTACAGCTTGAAAGACCTTGTGCTGTATTTATATAACAAATAAAAAAGGGACACAAATCAGGAATCTGTTGCTGGAAATGTTACAGCGTCCATAAATTTGAAATAAATGTCTCCTCGTAAAACGACAGCTACACACACTTTTACACCGGTTGTGTGTGTAGCATCCTGTAGACACGTCCGTGTGAATGAGCTGTTACTCATTAGAAGGATAATATGCACTTATACTGTATGTACCTGGCATTTGAAACACACCACTCCAAGAGTATCATCCTTGTCTGTTTATTCCGAGCACAATGGCGGTAGCAAAGAGAACGTGTCACCTGACAGCTGCTGCTTTCTTTTTATTCTATTACAAAACGCACATATTTTGAGGTGACATATCTATCACAGTATCTCACTTTCGTTTGAAATTAATTACAAGCTTGAACAGAAACTTGAGTTTTGATGCATTCTGAACATAGCAGTGTGTGTGTGCGTGTGTGTGTGTGTGTGTGTGTGTGTGTGTGTGTGGGTGTGTGTGTTGTGCTGATATGAGTGTAAGGTAGCGTTTGAATATTTAAACATCTCAGCATGTCTTCTGCAGGGAGAAAAAACTTTAAATAACTTTAAAGTAAATTTTTATTAAACAAGTACTACACGCGTTCAAGGCAAACCGGGACTTTTGATTTGCAGAATAACAGAGTAGATGAGAGTTGTGAGAGTTAAAAATGTCCTTTATTTCTCTATATAATCCCCTGCTACACTAATGCAGGAAAGATTTCTCGGTACGCCGGAGTCTTGAACTCATGAACGCAGGAACTCCTTTAATGGCCCAAACATGTGGAAATGGCCGCTGTTCCTGTAACGTGCAAGTGGTGTCGGTGAACGGTTGTGTGTACAGTTCCCACAGACACATCCATCTCCTTCTTCTGCAAGTTGGCCACAACTTATCCGTCGATTTTCCAAAATCAGGCGTTCCACTTACTAAAGGTCCACGGGAATGATCGCGGTGAGCTATGAGCTACCTAAAATTGAAAAAAACTTTCGCACCATTCAAATATTTTACTGCAGCTAAGAGTCTCATCAATGTACTGTGCTTGAAGTACATTAAATGCCTTCAAGAATAATTTCAGTGTATTTATACTTAAGTTAAATATGATTTACGTTGAATATTATTACATTATTATTGCATTTTTTACTCATTATTAATTACATTCCCAGTATTTGTTTTACACTGAACGTAAAATTCTTCAAAAGTGTCTTCTTCTGTAATCTAGCGAACGAGCGTTCTTTACACATCAATTAAACAACCCCGAGTTACTGTAGCATCCAGTCATTTCAGTCATTGCATCCAATCAAGTATATTTATTATCCTTTGTGATAACCTCCTTATGTTACACAACGTAGTTAGCGCTATGGCTAACTGTATGTGGCTCTACTTCTATAAAATGCTTCAATAGGCTAAGATTTGAGTTAGCAAAGATTGGTGTTCATTGCCTCGATATCTGATTTACAGAAAGTGTTACTCATTTGTTTTTATGAACTTGCTACTGTATATTGGAATACAGCTTTCTGTCATGATACTGCTTTCTTTGCTAATCCCAGGTTGACTAGCATCAATAAAATTAGCTAACGTAAGTGGCTAGGATGTCATGTTCAAGCTAGCACTAGCTCCAAAGTATGAAAACTAAAAGTTAGTTTTTAAAAGATCATTTCAAAGCATTTACTATTTTAAATTTTGTTTCTGAATACTTGATTACATTTGAAATGAACAACTTTCAAACGGACTTTCGCTCGAGCTCCGCGCGCCTGCTTTTAACTGATTACGATTTTGCAAACGGTGTCCATAAAATTAAGTCCATAACTTAATTACAGTATTATTACTCAGTGAACCCCAGGTCTCTGTGTTTGCGACACAATCACAGCATCTAGACGCTGACAAAGAGTAGAGCGTTAACACACACTGTGCTGAGAGCATGGATAGATGGAGAGACGCTACTGTATGCACTGTAATAGATGGAGTGCAAGTCAGTTATTGGACATGGTGGGTTAACCTGATAAACCGGCATCTCTGTGTTTACCTTGTGTGTTTGCACATGTGTGTGTTTGTTCAAACTGCAAATAAGTTGAAAACGCAATGGAGCATCCTGCAGGGAGAACTCTACCTCATTCTTTAGTTTGCAGTGTGTTGACTTTTTATATTTTATATTTTACGCTTCTTGTGTTTAATTCTGAGCTCAATATCTCTGCTATGTGTACGCACTTGTCTAACTGCTCATCCCATTTCTCTCTCTCTCTCTCTCTTGTTGTCTAATTCCCTTTGTCTTATGTGTGTACGGTGTGTGCCGTGTTGGCCTACATGACGTTACCTGTGTGTTTAAACTCACACCTATTCTTCCTTCCCCTTCTTATCTTCCTCTCCCGCTCATTTAGACCCGGAGCGCGGTGGCGGTCACATGATCTCCACGGATGACCTGGAGTACCCACGCGAGTACCGGAGCCTGGGAAATGGCGCACGCCGCTTCTCCAACGTGGGCCTCGTGCACACATCCGAGCACCGGCACACGGTGATGGCGGCTCAGAGCCTGGAGGCACTCAGCAATCTGCACAAAGCCGAGCTGGAGCGCAAACGCGACGCCTTCATGGACCACCTGAAGAACAAGTACCCGCCTCAGCATTCACTCCCTCCATCACCGTCTCCATCCCATGGGAGCATGAGGGGAAGTTCAGAGAGGAGCGCACGAGAACAGGTACACACATGCGCTTTTAAAAGACTGCAGTCATCTAAATTTCAAACAAATAATCATATGCTGGGTTTATTCATACATTTTTTACATTTTTATTTTTTCTTTTCTTTTTTTTTTGTGATTTTTTTAATTTACATTCAAGATTCAAGAATTTTATTAGTCACATACATGGTTGTGCAAGTACAACAGTAGTGAAATGCAATTGCAACAAACTCCAGACTGTACAGATTTTTAAGAAATAAAAAATTAATAAATAAATTGGGAAGAAGAAATCTAAACAAATAAGTATGTGCAAAATAAAAATAATACTAAGACTATGAAATAAATTATATATAATATAAATATAATTTATTTGTTTATTTGTTCATTTGCATGAGATTTTTTCACAAAATGAGTTAAATCCAATTTTTGTACAAAAGTCCTATATTTTCATGTGAATTTTGTTAAAAATATTATTTAAATGTATAAAAATTATTTATGTATTTTCACATGATTTTTTCCCAAATAATTAACTCATTTCAATGTGATATTTTTCTACATACTTTTGTTTTAACCTGATTTTTACATTTTTCCATCTGTTTTTATATATTTTTTTTATTATTATATTTCACATTACTATTTTGTCCACAATTTATTTCTCATGTAATTCATGCAACTTCCCACCCACACAATTAAATTTTAATTGTGTGAGAATTATATTATTATTATTATATACTTTTTCACATTTAATTAATTTCCTGTAAATGTACTGGAACATGCACATTAATGTACATCTGCGATTTGCAGCTGCAACACCTGCCAGTAAGTTAACACCATGTGACCAGTCAGAATTAAAGCAGCACAAATGCTCCTTATTTGCATATACATACTACTACTACTACTACTACTAATTATAATAATAATAATAACAATAATAATAATAATAACAACAACAATAATAATAATAATAATAATAAAAAACTTGACCATAATATTTCAGATGATCTGCATATGAGTATTTTAATTCAACCTCATGTCACTCAGAGAAAACCACAGCTTTTCAGCTGCTGTCTTTTATTGATTTACACTCTCACTGCAGTTTTAACACAATTATGTAGAAAATACACTGGTTAAAGCTCTTCTTTTAATCATTCTACACTGCCTCTGTTCACTGTATCAGGAACCAGTGACATGTAAATACGAGAAAAGGCTGACTAAATGTCAATAGGGCAAGGTGTATACACATTTTTAAAAATCTGGTTTAAGGCGTCCAACTGAAATGAGACTAGTCTAAACAGTTTATTTAAGTTGAAAGTGAAATTACAGTAGCTTTTTGTCAGTTTGGGTTCAATTTAAATTCTTACAGTTGGAGTTTGATTCCCACCTTTGATGTGTGTGTGTGGAGTTTGCATGTTCTCCCTGTACTTGGAGGGATTGGTGGAATTCCAGTTTCCTCCCGCAGTCCGAAGACTTGTAGGGTAGGCCAAAAATATTGTCCAAATTGCCCATAGTGTGTGTGCTTATATGCCCTGCCATGGGTTGGCACCCTGTCCTGGGTGTGCCATGACTAATGTCCTGGGATAGACTCCAGGCCTCCTGCAATCCTAAACAGGATAAGCAGGCTAGAGAAAGAGTGAGTAAGTGAATAATTTTTCCCAATACCCAGGTCATGTCAAAACTGAATAATATCACTGCTAACTGGAATCCCACTATGAGTAGGAACATGTTTTATAGTTTGCAGGATTTTTATGGAATTTTATTGGTGGCTCAGCGCATTGGGTACAGCGCATTGATGTTTCAGTGGTAGGTTTCCCACCTGCCATGTGGAAGGCCCGGGTTTAGTTCCCACCCAGCGCCCAAACCCCAGCCACTGGATGCAGTGCTGGTCCCAGGCCCGGATAAAATGATTCATCTTGTTGCTCTCAGTCACGTTTCTGTTTCTGATTTTATCGTTGATGATCGATGAGGCGGCTAGTTTAGCTAGCATGCAGGTCAGACAGGCTATTGGGACAAGAAGGTGAATTCTTCTTGTTTTTAGATGTGCGTCTGATTAATTATTGCTAATTTAATTACACTTTTAAACTCTGAATGTCATGCATGTGGTATCTTTATAATTAACAAATGATCCTTAATGGCATAGCATTCAAGATTTATTTTCAGTTCACCCTCTAAGTTAATTAGTTTAAAGGGGAATTATTATGCAAAGTTCATGTTGTAGTCTTTTTTTTTAAAGACATTTATTTGAGTCTCCTATGTGTGTGTGTGGGGGGGGGGGGGGTGGCTTGTTGCTCAGCTCTGTTGTTCTCTTGTAGGGCGTGGCTCAGGCAGGAACTCATTTACATTGACCTTGCAACAACACAATGGTAGGAGGAGAGAAATAAATGTAAGTGAGGTATGAATAAATACATTATCTGAATCATATTTTGGTGACACAGTAGCTTAGTGTTCAGCACTGTCACCTTGCACCTCAAGGGTCCAGTTAATGTCCTGTGTGCATAGAGCTTGCATGGTGGGTTTCCTCCGGGTGGAGGCCAGTTAATTGGCGTTCCCAAATTGCCCATACTGTGTGTGAATGTTGACTGGAGGTCAAACCACGGTCGTAAAATAGAAATAAATAC
Source organism: Platyallabes tihoni (assembly GCA_030068045.1). NCBI lineage: Eukaryota > Metazoa > Chordata > Actinopteri > Siluriformes > Clariidae > Platyallabes > Platyallabes tihoni. The sequence continues at coordinate 4,510,038 of JAQQZS010000008.1, read as the reverse complement.
AATCAATCACCATTGGCCTCCACGGTCCCTAGTTGGAATGCAGAGGTTCCTATATGGATGGATGGCCATTTAAGCTGGTGCAGTAACAGATATACTTTGAGGGGAGCTCTGAGACCTGTGTTAACTTGTTGAAGAAATAGTCAAACATGGGACCTTTGAACTTGTTTAATTTTTACGTTGGGTAAACTAATATGTTTTGGCACATGCTGTACGGTGTGGTGGTGTAGAGGTAAGCACTGTGAATTAGTGATGGGAAGTTTGGATTATTTTAGTGACTCGGTTCTTTGAATCTTGTCCATCAAAATGAACAAATCTTTTTTTTTATTTAATTTAGTTCATTTCATTCTTTTGATCAGAAATAAAATAAAATGTTACATTTTCAATAAACAGACCCCCAACACATCTACATACACAACTTTTGGCTATAGTTCCAGTAATGAAAACATTACAATGCAGCTTAGGACATATAATAAACGGAATGAGCAGCTCACCTCTCATATCTTCTGGTCGGAATTGTTTGTCTTTTTTCACGTGACTCCAATAGACGCTATGCAGTGCATTACACAGGAAACAGAACTGAAAGGTTCTTTTCATGAGGCTTCTAGTCCGAGTCATTCATTCTTTTGAATCTATTCAAATCTATTTGAATCTATTAAGGACTCGTTTAAAAAGAACGAATCGTTCCTGAACGACCCATCACTACTGTGGACTTGCACCTCAAGGGTCAAGGGTTCGAGTCCTGTCTCGGGACTGTGTGTATGTGGAGATTGCATATTACTGCGTAGTATTCTGGTACTCAGGTTTCCTAAAACTAGTCTAATTGGCATTTCCTAATTGCCTGTAGTCATGAGTGTGTGCATGCTTGTGCCCTGTGAAGGACTGGCACCCCGTCCAGGGTGCACAACGCCTAGTGGCCCAAGTCCCCTGGTATAGACCTCTGGCTCCCCATGAACCCATAAAGGACAAGCAGGAATTGGGAATGAGAGAGAGACATAAATACAAATTCTATTGGACATTGGTGGTATCAACTGTGGTCACTTGAATCTTTTCGTCCGTTCAGGTGTGTCGTGTGTGCACCCTGTTTAAACCACCCTGTTTCAGCTTCCTTTAACACACTCATCATCTCGTGGAACACTAAGGCATTGTACATATAGCTGCATTGCATTCTGGGACCTTTAAGCAGCACAAAGTACTAGAGTCATAAACATATCACATTTCACAGAAGAAAAAAAAAACTTGCTTTTTCCAAGCTGCTACAGATAATATCGGACAAAATATAGTTGACTTATGTTCACTCATCTGTCTTGTATTCTCTCCATCTCTGGCTGTTTATAAGCTTTCTTTGGCATCTCCATGCTTCCCTCTTGTCGTCACCTGTGCGCCATGTACGTGCAGGATGAATGAATGAGCCCAGTGTGTGTGTGTGTGTGTGTGTACGAGCAAGTGACACCGAGAGAGGCTGAGTGAGAGACAGGTGGAGTCCACGGTTGCCATGGCGACATTGCCCTTATATGGAAGCTGGTGATATCATATTGCAAAGGTCAGGCTGGAGAAAGAGAAAGAGAGAGAGAGAGAGAGAGAGAGAGAGAGGAAAAGGGAGAAAAAGGGCTTGGATCTCATCGTTGCAACAACCCGGAGAGAGGAATCGCAGGAATACGCAGAATACTGCTGGGAATGGGTCGGAGGAGAGGAAGAGGAAGAATAGAAGCAAGGATGGGAAGCAAAGGAATGGGAGGGCAAGTGCGGCAGCGTGTAAAGGAGGAAGCGGAGAGTTAATTAGTCCAGTGCGTCTCACTCTCTCTCTCACACACACACACACACCTCCTTCTTTCTCCACCGCACCACCACCCTGACACTCTAGCGCTCTCCAAGCAGCAGCCTGCCGATGTGGTAATGAATTAAATAAAGCGCCACCGCTGAGAGGGAGAGAGAGAGAGAGAGTGAGAGAGGGAGAGCGGCAAGTAAATGAGTGTTTTGGGGCAGCTGAGTGACGCTTACACTGACTGAAGGCATCCAGGCGTTTGTAGTGTGTGTGTGTGTGTGTCTGTTTGTACACACACACACACACACACACACACATCCATGCGTACAGGTGCAGGTAAGAGGTGTTTGTCGGCTTTGATTGTTTATTGTTAGTGCGGTTGTCGTGGAGACCAGCTGCAGCCGCAGGTGCATTGTGACTGTAAGTGTGCGCAGGGTACGTTTACGAGTGTGTGTTGTGTGTATGAGGGAGAGAAAGAGAGAGACTGCTTTGCATGCGGGTCATGTGGCGTGCGCCTGCTCTGTCCTTCTGTCAGCAACTGTTTTGTACATGGGATTATGTGTGTGTGTGTGTGTGTGTGTGTGTGTTCTCTCACCAAGTTGACACATGTTTCGCAGTTGGATCAGGTGCAGCTTGTGTATGATGTTCAGCCTAAACTACATATTGGTGTGTGTGTGTGTGTGTGTGTGTGTGTGTGTGTGTGAGTGAGAGAGAGATAGAGAGAGAGAGCATATTTCTATATCTTGGTTAGGACCCCACAAGGGTTAGACTATTAGACAATAACATACACACAAACACACACACACACACACAAGCAGGTGTCGTTCCATTTGGCTCGAGCATACTGTTCCATCCAGCTGCAGGTCAAATGCCCGATTTTCCCCGACAGTGCATTACACCGTTACTAAGCAACAGGAGACGCCAGTAGTTGGCTAGAAATGACATCATCAGGTTTGAAGCTGGCAGCTGTCCTACACACACACAAACGCATACACACACACACACACACACACACACACACACACACAGCCTTTGACACAATTTGTGAAGGATTTGCAGCCCGATTATTAGTGTGTGTGTGTGTGTGTGTGTGTGTGTGTGTGGGTGTGTGTGTGTAAGCACAAATGTGCGACTACATTGTAAAATGCTTTCTCTTACTGGGTTTCATTAGGTTTTAAGCTGCATTGAAACAGAGTCGGAAATGAGATGAATGAATGAACATATTTCCATTAGCTGGAAGTTCACCTTCTAGGATTTTTGAGAACAAAATCAATAACTAACTACAAGGTGATGTAGCTAATTAAACAGAGGCGATACTTAATACTCAATTCTGATTGGTCGGAACATGTTGATTCATTTTCTATAACCAGCAGCTCTCATAATTTTCCAACAGTACATTTGCTCATTTATCATCACTCTTTAATAAGCTCATTTGTTTATTAAAGTTTTCTGCATTCTCAGGTCTAAAGAAATGGCACACAAGTGGTAAAAATAATTAATGAAATATATCTTTGGTGGCTCATTAGGGTCAGCATGGTGGTTTAGTGGTTAGCAATATCGCCCTGCACCTCCAGGGTCCAGGTTAGATTTCCACCTCTGGGTGCATGGATATTGCGTCTTCTCCCTGTGCTCCATGGGTTTCCTCCGGATACTCCTGTTTCCTTCCACTGTCCAAAGACATGTGGATGTGGATTAGACTATTTAGCGTTCCCAAATTGCCCGTATATGAATGAGTGTGTATGTATGTGTGCCCTGCGATGGATTGCCACCCCCATCCAGTATGAACCACATCTTGCGCCCTAAGTCCTCTCCTGGGATGGGCTCCAGGCTCCCTGTGACCCTGTATACAGGATAAAGCGGGATAGAGGATGAGTGAGTGAGTGAGTGGTGGCTCAGTGGTAGATTTCTCACCCGCCCTGCAGAAGGGATGGGTTCAATTCCCACCCAAAGCCCAATTATTATGCAGAGCCATTTTCAAGCCCAGATAAAATGGGAGGGTTGAATCAGGAAGGGCTTCCGGCATAAAACCAGAGTCTTGAGGTGCCAAGTTCTGCACGGATTGGATGGTCCGCATTGGTGACCCCTCAACAGGAGCAGCTGAAAGACAAACAGCAAGAGAGAGCTAAAATAAAAACAGGTGTCTTATAAACCATTTCACTTTTCCGCATATTTAATATAATTAATATAAGTATATTTATATATAGTTGCCTTTAAAAGTAATTGAATAGCAAGACCCATTCTTTTTTTCCCATATACTGAACATATTAAATCACTTGAAAAATGTATGTGCTCAAACCAAAAACCCCATTTACATTGACATTTTGATCTATTATCTCATAAGGCAAATGGCCTTGCTGTTCCATTACTTTCGGAGAAGACTCTACAGAGTTTCACTACAAGCTATGTTGACCCTGTACTTGGGGATGTCCAGTGGCTTGCGTTTAAAACAAACACAAAATTGCCCAATGGCACAGATTTGCTCCTGGGATTTACAATCTTGACCAAACTTGACCAAGCTGAATTGGTTACTATATGGTTTGGCTGGTCGAGATACAAGCAAAAACTTTGTTCTCCTGCTGTCCTTATTTAGTTGTATAGTAACTCGTTTGACCTGTTCATGGATATGGAGTCTGACCAAAGAACACTAGGTGCAAAGCAGGAATACATGGGAATCATCCATGGATCCATGGGAAGCTAGTAGGTCACACACTAATCTACCTACTAGCATGTTCTTGGGTGGTGGAGAAAATGAGAGCAACTGGAGGAAACCCATCTGGACAAGAAACATAAAAACATGAAATTCGAACTTGAGATACAGCACAGTGCAAAAGTCTTGATCCAGTTGAGTTCCAGTTGCTTCCCACCTCCCAAAACCATGGTGGTACAGTAGGTGGCTTGTCTACACAAGTTGAACATAGATGTGAGTGAGCATGTCTCTAACAGAAGAAACGTTGAACTAATTTGTAAACTCATATTTAATGGGTTTAAACAACCTCAGCAGCCTCATGTCTGTTCACCTCATGTCTGTTCCAACCATTCAGCATACAGCATCACCAGTGTACTAATCACTGGCCTTCATTCATTCATTCATTCATCTTCTATACCGCTTTATCCTTGATCAGGGTCACGGGGGACCTGGAGCCTATCCCA
>JAQQZS010000008.1:4419964-4434567 GCA_030068045.1 Platyallabes tihoni | reverse complement strand
GTTCCAACCTCAGCATCCTTCTACCGATATATTCACCATCTCTCCTCTGAACATGTCCAAACCACCTCAATCTGGCCCAGGTTCAATTCCCACCCAATGCAAAAAAACCCAAACCCAAGCCACTGGATGCAGTGCCAGTCCAAAGCCAAGATATAATGGGAGGGTTGCGTCAGGAAGGGCATCCAGCATAAAACCTGTTCCAAGTTGTGTGCTGTTCCATCCTATGCTCCGCTATGGCGAGCCCTCAACAGAACAGCCGAAAGACCAACAACATCATGCATTTGATTAGAATCCAAGTGCATTAGTGTAACAGAGGATTATAAAAAGAGTTTTAATCTCATGACTGAGTTCTGTTATTCAGCACAATCAAAAGTCCCGGTTTGACTTGAACACTCCTTGTCTTGTTGTACTATAATTTATACCGTATTATTTAATTCTATACTGTATTTCCTGAAGTTCCTGTAGAGGTGATGGTCACGCACAGAGGACCTTGGAGCTTCCTTCAGAACATCTCGATCACTTTTATATTCTTCTCGTTAAATGGATTTCAATCTGAGCCTGTTATATTTTATACAATCATAAAGTTTTGCAGTAATATCCATTCGGTAATCACACCTCACCCTCTGTGTTTCTTTACAATTCCTCGCAGTCTCTGTGGAGGTGAGTATGCGGCGATCTGAAACATTTACTCGGCTGATTTTAATCGCTTCGTGTGCAGTAAAGAAACGTTGCATTTAAACACTTTCTTTTATTGTTGAACAGAGCTTTTTTTAATGGTTTAGCACAAGACATTCATGCCTACTTTATCTTCTAATACAGTGATCTTTTCCTAAAAACCCTAAAAAAATTTTTTTTTTTTTACAAATGAATGTCACCACAGCTCTAGTAAATCCAAAAGTATATGCACACCGGATGATATGAAATGATTCTTAACCAGATTATTATTTATGTACAACCATTAAAATGTAATACAAGGTTAAAAAATAATAATATAATAAAAAATATATATATAATAATAATAATAATGTGATAAGGATGATCGTATGAGTGTGTGTATGATGTCTCTGTTAGTGTGTAATTTGGATGGGTGTTTGTGTGTATTTATATATATATATATATATATATATATATATATATAATATGGGTGTATTTAAAGATTTGAAGTCTGGTGCAAGTTACTGTATAATAACCCTAATACAAGTTATAACACTGTTTAGTTTTCATGGGAACTGGAATAACGGGGTCAATTTTCTTGCCGCTGCGCGGGTCTTCGTCCATCCGTTCGCCGGTATGGAGCGTTTCTCAAATCTGATGAGACAAAAGAACGACACACACATACACAGGATTTACATTTCTGATTCCACCATTATTTGACATGATGCTTATCTCTTTTTTTTAAAAAAATGTATAACTGTAATGTAGTAAGAGATGCTCATGTAGCTCTTGTTACCCGTGATGATGTCCTCGATGGCTCCGTCGGTGACCTGCGGCTTCACCTGCCTCTTCTTCAGCTCCGCTATCAGATCCATCTGAGGCATCTTCGGCATCATGGGACCCTGATGGTAAGAACAGATACTGTAAGAGCAGATCGACGAACCTTTGTCCTGGAAGTTATTTTTTACATCGAAGAAAAGGAAAAGACGTGGAAGCGAGGCTGACCTTCTGCGGCGTGCTCTCCTTTTTCTTCGGCGAGGGCGTGCTCTGTTCTTCAGCCGCCATCTCCTGCTTCTTCCTCTGCTCGTTATCGTGATCAGCTTGCTATCATGGACAAAGACAGAATAATCATGAACATGTTTGTTTTTATTCCTTCTGCTGTTTTTTTTTTTTTTTTACCAGGAAGAAGATTCCTCTTAGGCAATTATGACAAAGTAATACAAATTTACACAAATAATGCTTCTTCCTGAGTAAAAATGACATCAATATTCAATGATATGTAATTGGAAGATATAAAAAACAATAACATTGTGGAGAACTGTTAATCAAAAAGTTCTTAGTGCATCAAACAAACTTTTAGACTAGGTTTAATGAAATACTTACTGTATGATACATTAACAAATAACAATATGGCAGAGCGTATTTTCCAAATTAATGCTCTCTTCTCTAAAAGAAGACATAGTTTTTTTAAACCGTGTAATCTGATTGGATTAGGGGCAATCCACGAATGCCGATATAGAGCATAACAGCACTGGAACGTTTAACTATATGTATCACTCCGCATCAAAGGTGTTCTACAATTGTCAACTACACTAACTGGGCCAGTTAGTTAAGGCCAGGGGTAGCTATTTGACGTTCAATGCCCAAACCCCCTGAGGTTAGCTGATATTTTAAAGCAGAATAAGTGGAAAAGTTCATCTTTATATAAAGGAAAATTTCTAAGGTAGGGTCTTGATTCACCTCAGGTTAGGTTTATTCTCCTGGCATTTTGGCTGCATAGTTTTGGTAACAATTTAAAACTACGTTCAGCTCTGTTAATTGCACTAAATGTCAGTCACCACCTCCGGCAGTCACAGTTAGTTAATCGTGCTGATATTCAGAACAACAGCTCAACCTCGAGTGTGATATTGTTTAATTATGTTACAGTATAGTTCTATTCTCAATACCCATTGGTTAGAAGTTGTTGATTAATGACATCAATTCCACCTGACTGACAGCTCACAAATAGACAAATAATCGAAGATTAAATGTAAACAAATTGAATAAAAATGCTATTTAGCAAAAAACTAAAATGTAAGATGAAAAATGCTTAATATCTATGGAAGGAGTTTCCAGTGTCAGCACTTGTGTGGCTGTATATAACTGTATAGTTGTACTCGTATATAATACAGTATGTACAGTATAAACCTCTAACAGTGCAAAAGCATAATGGGTATTACTTTTTTTCATTTTTTTTCTTTTAATGTAAGGCAAATTGCTGTGAAATAGGAAGAATAAAACAGTATAGTAAGAACTGTTACAGGAAAATAATAGTAAAAATTGGGGGGCGTAAATATTAACTCATGGTCGCATCACACTGAATTCATCTTTGATGAAAATAATTATTATTTAATTATTTTGAAAACAATATTATATATTTTCACTTTTTTTTTTAATTAAATTTTCATAATTTTTACATCAGGAATCAAGAATATTTTCATTTTTGTTCCACAAATGTGTTCAACATTAAATATTTGTACTATATGTTATAATATATATATATATATATATATGTAATATAATATATGTTTGTTTAATAGTTGTGTCTTTCATTGTTACCCAGAGCTCACATCAGTCTTACCTTGTAGGCTTTAACGAATCTGACAAACAGAGGGAAGAACATGGAGGGCTGTGTGGTCTTCGGGTTCTCCCCAAAATACTCCACCACTGAAACATACGCCTCCTAGTGGAGAGGACGTGGAACAACCGAGTAGATCAGATTGTATACGTCAATCCATCGAGCTATACAGTACTGTATATAGAAACGTGTCTGAGATAATGAATAGGCGTGTTATTATCACCTGTGCCGTCTTGCCGTCTTTAACTAGCGAGTCCAGGACCGGACTGTTGACCTTAACAAAGTCTTTCAGCGCCACGATGTCATCCTGCACCATGAACTCCTTCTTGGTTCCCTCCATCCCTCTCTCTAAAGAGCGAACGTCCTGGAGCACACTATCCAGAGACACTGAGACAAAAAGAGAGATTTTTTATTTATATATATATATAATGCATGACATTTTATTTCTACCATCTCATCATAAAAAAGAGCAATAAAGTTTATGATTGGAATAATATTAAATTAGTATCGAGCTCCCTGGTTATTATTCACATGGCTAGAGGAATGGGGAATTGAGGAAGAGGTGTTTGTCGGTGTGTGTGTGTGTGTGTAGGAGCTCAGAGCTCGTACCTAGAGCAGCCTTGTCGATGAAGTGCAGCTCGGTGTGGAAGGAGGCCAGCTCGGGGTATTTCTCCTGCACCATGCTAGATATGAAGTGCAACAGAGTCTGAGAGCGATCGGTGGACTTGGTGTCTAAGAGCTAACAAAGACAAGAGAGAGAGAAGAAAACAAGATGTCGTTTTTATGTTCGGCTGATGTTTGTTTTAAACGTAACCTATTATTTTAAGGATCTCAAATATTGTCTCCTCATTTTGACACACTGACATCATATTTAACACCTACGATCTAAAAACTCATTTAATGTACAGTATACAGTATGTACATAATATTATATATAGAAATATGCAGGATAAAAAAAAAATAAATTTCTGTAATCAGCCAGGCGTTGTTTTATTGAATTCAGCTGACACTTACATACCTAGTGAGTCACAAAATGTTCAAGGTTTTGACTCATTACACTTAACTGATGGAATTTTACAGTGCTCATACCTTTGCATCAGTAATTTTATTGGAGAACGTTCATAAAACTTTCTGATTAACCAAAGGGTTATGGCCTGATGTGTTGCTTTTACGTCCGTATCATCATATCAATCCCAGACGTCTCACTGTCCACTGTGTCCAGTTTAAACCGGGCCTTGTTTTATTTATTTATTTATTTATTTAGAATATGTGTTAGAGAAACACTGTGAGAGATTTATAATATAAAGCAACATTCAGAAACTGCCCGAGTGTCAGAACTCACCAGATCGAGACTCTGTAGACGGAAACCGTAGGCCGCGCCTCTCTTACTGCTGTTCATGTAGTTCCCGAAAGCCAGGATGATCTACGGCGGAAATGTTTAGAATCAAAATATTTAATAACATTTCAAAACATTTTTAAAAAGTTATAGTAAATGTTGTATTTATATATTTTTTTATTATGGTTAACAAAGTGCTGACACTGGAGACTCCTTCCATAAACCTCAGACATCAAACAAAAAAAAACAATAATTACTGTCTATATATAGTATTTAAAGGTTTTATTAGATTTTTATTATGCATTCTAATAAATAATTCTAATAATTCTCATTCTAATAAGTAATTCACTTTTGTTTACGTCCTTAACCCAGTTACTGTAAATCAGTAGTATGTTTGTTTTGCATCTAGTCCTATCATCCTGTCCATGTCCATGTCCAAGCCCGGTATAGAGAAGACCTGAAACATTTTGATTGACAGCACTCACCTCTAAGATCTTCTTCAGCTTACTGGAAGACTTTAGCGATATGGATGCTGCAATGATGGAGTTCAGTTGCTACGGAAACAAGGATAAGAAGTTATGACTGACTTTGTACACACTCTGAATACCCATGCTTCATGGTTTAACTTGGCTGTACTGACCGGCTGCAGCCGCTTGACCATGTCGGGGAAGTTGCCCATGAAGGTGAGCGTGCTGATTCGCTGAGCGAGGCGCGGGATTTTACCGAAGTTCATGATGAAGCGGTCCTCCTCAGACAGCTCCTCGAGGGGACGTCCCTCCTTCACGTAGTTCTGCAGCAGCTTCATCTCGTAATCAGATGGGATGAAGCGCTCCAGGAGCTCCAGGAAGTCCAGGCTCAGGGCCTGCTGATCATAACTAGAGGTGGAAGAGGGAGAATAAAGTCAGGAAGGCTAGATAGTGTTCTCCCAACTGCTATTGCACGTAAATAATTAAATAAATAATTAATAATTTAAATTTGATAATGACATATAAGTAAAAATACCAATTATTTAGATTAAATCCCACATTAACCCTTTCAGCACAGGTTAAACTGGTGTATGATTAAAACCTCAGCCTGGTTGAAATCGGCGAGCTCGGTGCTGTACGTACGTCTGGATGGCGGTGCAGATAGCGTCGGGACTCATGCCCGCCTTACGCAGGGTGATGGCGAGGTTCTTGGCCTTGTTCGCCTCCAGAAGAGAAACTTTAGTGGGAGCTTTCTGAGCCTTCACCTTCATCTTGGAGAGATCAGCTGGAGGACCCTGAGCCTTCGTCTTAAACTTTTCTGCAAACATGTCCATGTTCAACTCCTGTGAGGGAGAAACACACAGAGCAATAAGTAACAGCTTAACACACACACACACACACACACACATACACACACACACACACACATTTATTAAAACCTTAAAATTTCTGAATCACAACCTTAAAAAGCCATCAGAGAGATCCTTTGAAGTTTGACATTATGAATTAGAAAATATTAGTAATAATTAGTTAACAATATGAAATTATTAGTAAATATTACTAGTTATTAAAAAAAAAATCACTAGAATTATAACATGAATATTATGAATAATATTTCATTATTTGTGTTTTAAAATACAAATATGTAAAAATAAAAAAAGAAACAATTAAAAAAAACTGGAGCAGGAATTTATCCTGAATAAAATTAATTGCATTGGCCAGTAATAATTAATATTATTAATATTTATGTATAAAAATAAATATTCATCTTATTTAAATTGTGAATATATTGACACATTGACATGAATTAGAAAAAAATGCTATCGAAACTACTTTACATCAAAACATTAGAAATAATATTGGTTTGAAATACAACTTATAGATAAATAAATTATATCAAATTATAATATGTTGTTTAATGACATTATGCTATACTAATAAACTAAAAATAAATATTTATTTTTAATAAATGCAGTATATTTAAAAATAAACATTTTAAATAAAAATAAATAAATATATATATATATATATATAGTTGTATTTTACATTCTTAGTTTATAAAAAAAACATTCAAGGAAACTTCGCTAATTTTAATTACATGTAAAATATAATTTTAAGACATTAATCATATTTTATTAAAATATTATAAGTCCTGCCTCCGCTCCCCCAACTCACCTGTAAGAGATGCTCATCATCCAGCTCTTTAAACACAGTTCCTTCCAACTGGTTGGGTTTCAGAGCCTGCCAGTTGAGCTGCGGCATGCGGAACTTCGTCTGGATCGGCTTTCTGCTCTTAACTTTTGCACAAAAATGAAGAAAAGGAAAAAAAACACCAGGGTATTCGTATTGATGTGTCTTATTTTTTCCATGCACGTGTGTCAGATTGTAATGCGTCTTTACCTGTTTCGGCCGCAGGAGCGGCTCCAGGTGGAGGAGGCGGGCCACACCCAGGTGGGGGTGGGGGAGGAGGCGGGCCTCCACCTGGAGGAGGAGGAGGGGGTGGTGGTGGTGGCGGGCCTCCACACCCTGGAGGAGGAGGAGGCGGAGGTGGAGGTGGGGGTGGAGGCGCGACAGAAGCGGCGGGAGAAGCTTCCTCACCAGGTAGTGGAGGAGGAGGAGGAGGTGGAGGAGGAGCTGCCGATGGAGCAGCCAGATTGGCTGGTGCTGAGTCTGTAAATCATTAAACAAGATTTAGGTTTTTTCTTTAAATCATAAGAATAAAAACCCCGAAAGCTCCACAGTGAATCTGATTCGTACCCGGTTCGGTGGCACCAGCAAGAACGGTCTGCACCACAGTCACGGGGATGACCTCAATGTCCAGGGACCCCGAGGACGTCCTCTCGAGCCTCACCAAACCTTTGTCCTGCAGCTCCCTCAGTTTTACCTCGAGCTTGCTGTCCCTCTGCTCCTCGGCATCTCTGTTCTCAGCGCTCTGTCTTTTCAGCTGAGACGGCTGAGACACGCGCTCCTGCTCTTTCTCTCGCTCTCTCTGGATCTCACGCTCGCGCTCACGCTGCTGCAAAGCGCTGACCTGAGTGCACGACTCCCGCAAGCTCTCCTGAGACACAGGAAGGGAGATGAGAGACAAGGTGTCTCTGTGTGAGTGAAGGTGGCTTAAAACACAGCCCTTAAGATCATGTTTTGGCTCTTAAACATGCTCAGACACATGGTAGAGATAGACGGAGAGAGAGAGAGAGAGAGAGAGAGAGAGAGAGACAGTGTGATGAAGTCTGAGAAAGAGAATGAGACAGAGTGAGAGACGGTATGACAGAGAGACAGACGGAGAGGAAGCTGTACGGTACCTTGAGAATCGCTGACTCTTTAGTGACCTGCATGAGCTGCTGCTCGAGTTCAGCCACTTTCTCCATCGCTCCATTCTCATACTCCTGCAGCTTAGCACTCAGCTACACACACACACACACACACACACACACACACAAGTCATATAAGAGCACTTGTATAGAAATGGACTTTGTATAGGACCGGTCACTACGTTAATCAATCAGGCTGTCTCCGTGTTCATTTGCATGTGGATCAGAGACATAATTCAGCACGAATGAGCTCTTATTTATATCGCCTCAAATCGTTCCCGTTATCAGACTTTATAAGGCCATGGTCTCTCTCTTCCTCCTCCTCAAATGCCCTCATTTATTCATCATGTGTAACTGATCATGATCATGCCTTTTTCATACATCAATCCGGGTACATTTTGAGAAACAGGACCAAGATACAATCTGAGCAGACAGAATTTAACCTTTTAAACCTCAAACTTCATGCTAATAGCATCAATAATTGAAAAATGCTGCATGAACTAATATAAAATTTCGGTTCTCCACAAGGTGGAACCCAAATGTCAATGCCAATGTGGGAAATCTGCCATGCAGCAGAGCGACAGGAACTGCTAACAAGTGCGTGCGTCTTTTTCTGCGAAAGCAAAGAAGCATACAGAATATTTCCTCAAAAAAGATTACATGACAGAATAACAGTCCATTTTGCAGAATTAAGTTCTAATTTCTATTTTAAGATTTTGATCTCGTTTGTCGTGCGAACCATTTAGCCGGCACGTCTCAAATATCAGGCGGTAACCGCGGAGACGTATTGATCCGTAAAACTGTCCGGCTGGCCTCTCGTGCGGGGTCATGGACGGTAAAGCTGCAGATTTCTGAATCTCCATTTCAAGTGACGGACACTAATTTGGACTGGTAACCATAAAGCTAGATAGAGAGATATGCGAGGGGCATTCAAGTAAAAACCGGGACTTTTTATGCTTTTTCTTTTTTTTCCGCCTGCCTGAAGAAAAAAATATTTCTCTATATGAACTAATGCACTTATATCAGACCGCCTGCTTCAGCCTGAAACGCTGGCCTCCCAGGAGGTCCCAAATACGGTACTATGTTCAGCCTTTTAAAAATATTTGCACCATTCAAACTCAAGCTCACCTGTGCGTTGTGTTCCTGCAGCTCCTCCAGATGTTCCACTATTCCTCCTTTGTTCTCTGCGTCCTCCAGCAAAGCGCCCACGTCGAACACGTTATCCAGGTACGCCTGGATCTGGACCTGCAGCTTCTCGCTCTCTGTCAACTTCAAGGACTGAGAAAACACACGCACGCACATAAACGTACATACACGCCAAAGTGATCATTAGGTTTACATTAATGTCTTTAAACGCTTTGTCGTTTCTATAGTAACCGCTAATTCACAGTGGCTTTTAGGGTGGATTCTCCATATTGGATGTCTATGTGGACTTTAAAACCATTGGTTATTATTCCATCGGTTATCAGTGATTTAGCATTTAGAGGTATACCTGTGGTTCAATATTAAAAAGTCTTCAGGTCGGATGAGCGAAATCCACCCACTCACAAAAGTAAGTACACCCCTCTAATTTCAGCAAACATTTTAGTATATCCTCTCAAAGGACAATACTATAGAAATGAAACTTGGATATATTTTAGAGTCGTCAATGTGCAGATTGTAGAACAGGAAGGGAGATATACTGTCGTCCGAAAATAACTCAACATACAGCTGGCAACAAAAGTGAGTACAAAAGTGATAACAGCCGGACATTTTTAACCATGCAAAGTCACTATGTTCATGTGTTTGTCAGTGGCCGAGTATGTCTTCAGACCCTTCAACCCTATTGAGAACCCTATTTATGGCTGACTTTGTATATATATATATATATATATTACAATATAATATATAATAATTATATATTATAATATACAATATAATATATATTATATTATTGTACAAAATGTATTTAAATATATATTAATACTATAATAGAAAATATATAGTATGAATATAGTATTAGTACTATAGTATAGTAGTAGAACATTAAATATAGTACTATGTTTCCTGTAAAGATGTCAGTAGTCGCACCATCATTAATGCTATCATGTGACCATCAGAAAAGAGGTGTAAATCTAATATATATTTTAAAAAACTATTTTTTTTTTAGATCACCACATGATAGCATTAACGATGGTGCAACTACTGATATCTTTAGAGGAAACATAATACTATATTTAATGCTATATTACTATACTATAGTACTAATACTATATTCATACTATATATTTTCTATATTTAAATACATTTTTAAATGGGCATAGATAACTTTTGAAGTGTTTTTCCCCATTTTTTGGGGAAGAATTGTGAAGTGACATTTTATTTACAATATAATACAATGATGCATTTTGATTATCAAGAGAAATGTGTAGCTTAACATGATTGATGTAATTGATGAAAATAAGAGTGATCATTTATACTTTATTAAAATATATTCATTCATTCATTTATTAATTTTTTACACCGCTTATCCTCTACACAGGGTCAAGGGAATCCTGTTGTCTAGCCCAGGAGACTTGGCTGGACAGGGTGCTAATCCATCACACACACACACACACACACACACACATTCACACACTCCGGGGCAATTTGGGAACGCCAATTACCATACCCTACATGTCTTTGGACTGTTGGAGGAAACCCACCAAGCACAGGGAGAACATGCAAACTCCATACGCATAGACTTGATGCAGGAGGTGCGAGGCCGCAGCGTGAATAACTATATTATTGTGCGTCCTTCTTGTAATATATTTTATGCAGAAATGTGCAGAATGCCTTTTTTTAGCTTTAACAGGAACGTTACAGTGACTCAACATCTCCTCTGACTGACAGGAGGAACTTAGTCTGACTTTTCATGAGAACAGTTGAGTTGCTTTTCTTAAAGTGTAAATCAGTGTTGTATAAATAGTGTTGTGAGAAGCCACAGCTGGGTGAAAACGATCTGAACTCACCTCTAAATACTGATCGAGACCGAGCTGCGTGAACTCGTACTGAAGGTGTACCCGAAAATTCATGTTTTCCACCGAGTGAACCACAATGTTGATGAACTGCATACACGCCACCTACAGTCAGAGAGAGAACATGTGGGATGGAGTGAGACACATTACAAGGTGCGGTAGCAGCGGTTTGTTACTGGTAACTGTCACCACGGCAACTGAAATTACTGTAATGATGCTGGCAAAGGGATGACATCATCTTCAAATAAACCTAATATAGAATTGTTAAAGTCATTTTAAGCTTGAAATATTGTTCTTTATTCATAAAGAAGCATACAATACTATATATGTTTAATATTTTAGATGGAAATAATTAACAATATGTGATTTCTGTTGTAAATATATACAGTATGCTTAAGCTGAACTTTTTGAAATATTTGTATTATGATCTTTTTTGCAAAGCATGAGTGATAATAAGAAACGCACTATTTGCAAAATAAATGTTCCTTACTAACAATTAGGTTTTTATAAATATCAGCTTTATAAGGCACTGTGTGCAATCAGAAAAAAAACACCCTAAAAGACACCCTGCAATTAAATGTACTGTACATAAACAATTTATTATATACTGAATATAACGGAATTACTTCGAACAAGATACATAAACTAATACTGTTTTTGGTAATATTAATAGCCATAATAATACCATGCCCTCACAGAGGGCTCAATGGTACATAATAATAATAATAATAATAATAATAATAATAATAATAATAATGAGTTTATTCTTGAGAAAATGAGAAGATCAGAGTTGTAAGGTACTGTATAAATAATGTTGTAAGATATAACCAAATGTAAGGTATATATCCATGTGTTATAGAAGAAGTGCAACGATGAGTTAAGAAACAAACTCACCATGAAGTCAATGTTGCTGTCGTCACTGCTGAAATACTCCATAAGCTTCTCAAACCTGTTCTTCTCTCCACTCACCTGTCAGACAAAGAGAGAGAGAAAGAGAAAGATTGATATATTATAGCATTTACATTTTTTAGAATCTAAAAAATCTGAGTACTCTATTGAGACACACAGCTAAGCACACACAGATCTATAGATAGATAGATAGATAGATAGATAGATAGATAGATAGAAGCTTCTACTTTCTAGATATTAACATAATGAATTGAATGTTTAACCACAACTAATGTAATTACACTGAACAACACGGATGCAGAGCCTATTCATAGGATATATTTCTAATATATTGAACACTTGAATATTAAATATGGGCCGCTACCACTATGTTCTATTTTTTTTAAATATCTAAACAAGTGAAATATTCTTTAATCTAGGCAAAACTATCATTTCATAAAATAAGATTACAATAAATAAAGTATAAGATTATTAAGCTTATTAGTCAAATGTCACTAAAATTGTAACCGTAATTTTGCTTTATTCAGGAAATAAATTGCTAAAACTAGTGAAATCTTATTTGCTATAAACAATGCATTTTTCGCTTAAAAATTTTTAGTACATTTTGATTAAGCTTAATAATCTTATATTTTAATATAAGAAAGTATAGATGTTATTACAGTATAGATAAAGTCTGACTTTCTAGATTCAAGAATATTTCACTTGTTATGATATCAGAGAGATAAAATGATGAGATCAAAAGATAGTTTTTGCTTTTTATGTGGAAAACCCTAGGGATGTCACTACAGCAAAAAAAAAAAAATACATCTTAAGAAGTGAAATATTCTTGAATCTAGCCAAACTTATCTATACTAAACTTTACTTTATCATACTCAAAATAAGATTACAACAAAGCAAATATAAGATTATTATGCTTAGCTGTAATCAAATGTTATTAAAATTGCAAGCAAAAATGTCTTGTTCTATTGTCAGATAATTTTGTTAGTTTTTAGGAATTTATTTCTTGAAAGAAGCAAAATTCTCTGCCAACAGAACAAAAAATGTTTTTACTGGCAATTTTAGTTTTTGACTAGAAGTAAGCTCAATAATCATATAATCAGTTAGTTGCAAACTTCTTTTAAGCAATTATAGATTGTTTTTATAGGTTGACTAGATTCAAGAATATTTCACTTTCTAAAATGTCATATTTTTGCAGTGTAGGATGTGTGAGCTCTGGTTCTAATGGTTCCTTACAAAATGTTACACATCTTGGATCTCAGTCAGATGCCCTGGAATCTTTCATAACTTTAGGACTGATGCATGTCACATTAGGCAACCCAAGCAGGGTATTGCGCAATTTAGGTGACAGTCACTTCATTTTCAATCTTGAATCTAAAGAATCAGCTATTTTCATAGGGGAAGTATATGACCTATTCTTACATCTTTAAAGTTGTTAAATGCTGAGATAATGATGTCATGTCCACCTCTAACGAGACACACGGCAGCCAACAGCTCCAACACGAGGGCTTTTGTCCTGCACAACAAAATACACGGTGTGAAATATGTGCAGTATTCAAATCCAGCATCGACAGAGAAAGATCGAGTGTAAACAGACAGACGTGGATATTAGTCCCTGGGGTACCTGGGGTTCCTGTTGTTGAGACTGAGCGTGATTTCGTTCACACAGCGAGGGTGGGTCATTACAAGGTTGAAGCCAGACTGTCCAAGACAAAAAAAATATTAAACAATAGATACAGAAATTATTTTTACAAACAGTCCTTGTGCAAAGATGAAGGATTGCGGTATGCACGAAAAGTATTAATAAGTAGTATTACACATATGGTATGTATGGAACATAGTACAGATATGCAGGATAATGTTCACTGATTGTGTGTTGTTTACGTACCTGATAATTCATGATAGCTCGCAGGCACATAATGCAAACATGGACATCATCTCTTTGGCTTAAGCGATTTTTCAGGGATTTCCTACCATGTGTCAGATTAGTCAGCCTGAGGGGGAAAAGAGAGAATTCATGAATGAAGTACAGTAGATTCGGAAAATTATATATCTACAGTAGAGCTAATCAGTTATATACCAGTAAATTACTGACAGGATTGTGGGCACCCAAGGCTCACCCATGCCCACGGGGACCAACGGCCTGCCCGCCCAGTCTGATCTCACAGAAAAGCCAATGCAGCACAAATTGTGGAAACAA
The DNA here is from genome assembly GCA_030068045.1 of Platyallabes tihoni. Lineage (NCBI taxonomy): Eukaryota > Metazoa > Chordata > Actinopteri > Siluriformes > Clariidae > Platyallabes > Platyallabes tihoni. Next base: position 4,420,581 of record JAQQZS010000008.1, on the reverse strand, counting down.
GTCAATTCTGGCCATGATAGAAAAGAGCCCAAGGCCAATGATCCACCTCTAAACCCAATCCCAGATCCCAATCCGATCAAACACCCATGGATTACAGCGAACAGACAAGCCTGATCTACGGAGGTAATATCATGTTGCTCAACTCAGCGTAAACCTCCCACATTGACCCAGGACATGAAGGATCCAGGGGTAGCTTACTGGTTAAGGCATTGGACTATAGTTTGGAAGGTCCCAGGTTAAAACCCCTCATCCACCAAATTGCCACTGTTGGGTCCTTGAACAAGCCCTTAACCCTCAATTACTCAGATGTATAATGAGATAAAACATATTGCTCTGGATAAGGGTGTCTTGCAAATGCCTGAATGTAAAAATGTTTCCACTACATCCTCAAAAATTGGGTGAATGCAGTGATAACTTGTACAACTTGGCAGGATCACAGAAAAAAACAATCAGTACAGTTGTCAGCGAACTAACCCGGAGTTGACCAGAAGACTTAGCTTTAGAGGTTAGCCCTTGTAGCGTGGATGGTAAACCCAAACACGGAAGCAAGCGAGAAGGCAGGATAACCACGCGATTTAATCTAAGGACTCTCACAACAACGGAGCAAGGGAAAAACA
>JAQQZS010000008.1:4375184-4385810 GCA_030068045.1 Platyallabes tihoni | reverse complement strand
TATGTGTCCCCTTCAAAAATTGCTCATGAGAAATTTTATATTTATTGTCCCCCCCCCTACTGTTAAATGAAATTTACGCCCATGAGTGAGTGTGTGTCTCTGCACTGCGATGCGGTGGCATGTGGTTCGTGTGGCATGTTGGACCTCTGGGCCGTACTGTGTAGTGGTTCACATTGTCATCTTGCACCTCCGGGTTCGATACACACCTCGGGTCTATGTGCATGGAGTTTGCAAGGATTGCATTGTCCATTCTTAGACATTTTTCCTCCAATTAGCCTAATCCGTATGTTTTTGGACAGTGGGAGGAAACCGGAGGAAACCCACCAAGCCCTGGGAGAACATGCACACAGACCTGAGGCGGGAATCGAACCTAGATTTGGGGTTAGGGTTATATAAACCTTGTTCATACAATGAAACTTGAATTCTTTTCAATTTTCATTTCCAAACCCAAATGGAAAAAAAACCAGCTCATTTTCTGATTGCCTATTATGTGCTCAAATCAAAAACAATTTTGTCTTCAAATTTAAAAAAGGAAATAATGGATCAATCAAATGAAGAAGCACTTTCCATTTTCATGACTTTTCACGTGTTGTGCTAGATAATGTTTTTTTCTCCAGATGACATAGTGTTTCACAGAGAATCTGCAGGTACTCATTTCCAAGCATCCCCTGCGCATCTCTAAATGTGACAATGCTGCAGAGATTTCCGCATAGAAGATTTTTTTTTTGTTGTCGTCATCTCATGTATAAAATCTGCATTGGATTTGAGAGAGAGAGAGAGAGAATTTTTTTCTCCCGTACCCTTCGCCAGATTCCTGTCCAGCTGTCTTTTATGTCACTTTGTGCAGGTACTTATGTTTTTAAAAGATAGGCTTTCGGGATGTAATCAGCACTAAATGCCCAATTAAGCTGATCAAACCTGCCTATCATGCTTGTTTAAGTGTTTTATGCTTGTTTAAGGCATTTCAGTGGGTTAGATATTTTGCTTCCTTAGGGTAAATGTTACAAAAATTGCCATGCACCTCAGGTAAAACCTAACTAATGAATTGATTGAAGACAACATTATCGATTATACATATGAAGAAACAAGCAAAAGCATCCAGGTCACACCACTCATCATCTACACCGCTTTATCCTGTATTCAGGGTCACAGGGACCTGGAGCCTATCCCAGGAGACTTAGGGCATGAGGCAGGGTACATCCTGGACAGGGTGCCAAACCAACACCAATTAGCCTAATCTGCATGTCTTTAGACTGTGGGAGGAAACCAACCAAGCTCAGGGAGAACAGGCAAACAGTGACGGGAATCGAACCCGGACCTTGGAGGTGCAAGGCAACCGTGCTAACCACTAAACCACCGTATTGTATTGTTTGAATAAACAATTGTTTTTGATTTGTGCACACAATTAGAAATAGGAAAACAAGCTGTTGTCAGGTTTTTCTTTTTTTCATTTTAGTTTGGAAACAAAAATGGGGGAGAAAAAAAAAGTAGTTTTATCTTTTTTTATTTTATTTTATTAATGAAACATGCGTGAACAGAAGGTACTCATAGCAAAATACCAACACTCTTTAGAGTGAGCCTAAAGTAGTGAGGAGATTTTCCATCAGGATAACAATGGCAGCCATTCCCAATCTTGGCTGTCCAGTATGAAATGTGAAAATCTTCTCCAGTCAACTTGATCCTTTAATCTTCTTCTTCCTCATTTGCTATGTTCTTCTTATGATCATAACTTATAATAACTATTAACATTCATAACCTGCAACTTTGCACTGGAATACTGAACTGTGCACAACCTGAGCCAACTGCACATTTGCAATACAGGTGAAACTCAAAAAATTAGAATATTGTGCAAAAGTTAATTTATTTCAGTAATGCAACTTAAAAGGTGAAACCAATATATGAGATAGACTCATTACATGCATAGCAAGATAGTTTAAGCCGTGATTTGTCATAATTGAGATGATTATGGCGTACAGCTCATGAAATGCCCAAATCCACAATCTCAGAAAATTATAATATTGTGAAAAGGTTCAATATTCTAGGCTCAAAGTGTCCCACTCTAATCAGCTAATTAAGTCATAACACTTGCAAAGGGATCCTGAGCTTTTAAATGGTCTCTCAATCTGGTTCAGTAGGAAGCACAATCATGGGAGACTGCTGACCTGACAGTTGTGCAGAAAACCATCATGGACATCCTCCATAAGGATAATAAAATGCATTTATATTTACTCATAATAAAATGAATTTTTGCACGATATTCTAATTTCTTGAGTTTCACCTGTATATGTACATCCTACTTATATTTTTTTAACCCTTATGTCTTTATATTGTTGTCTGTAGTACACCTTATTTGCTGTAAAACAAGAAAAAAAGAGTTGCTAATTTCTATACCATTTATAGAAATGCTCTATGCTCATTTCTATATACAATGAATCTCATTGTACTGCCCTGTCCAACGACGATAAAGGAAAACAATTCAATCTTGTCTCGGATCAACACACGAGACCGAAGATAAATAAAGTATATAGATCATTGAAATCCCATGGCTTTTTTATTCCTTAGTTCTGTTTACTTTTTGAATATAAATAATTTTTAGAACCTAATTACAAAACAGAAAATTAAAAACATTAAAAACATAAATGACCTTTTGAAGCCCACTTGTAGCTCCCTTACAGCCCACTAGGGGCGATCACACTTTGGGAAACACTGCGCTTTATTACCTGTAGCTGTCCCTGGGTTTCATGACGTCATTATGCTGTTGCCTGCATGCTGAGATTTCAATTAAATGACATGGTTAGAACTTCTCCACCATGCGTCTTAGGTCACAGTTTAATTTTTTTGGAATAAATTGTTGTTTGTCCTTAAAGTGATGATATATTCAAGGACAAAAACGAGTAGAAAGAGAGGGGGGGGGGGGGCCAGAGACATTCAAAAAGTGCCAATTTGCTTTAATTTCAGAATTTATTCACTTCCACATCAAAACATATCAAAAGATGTACAGAAGAACAGAAGATCTATCAGATGTACACAACACTTAAACAATAGAATATCGTCTTTATTATAAAGTACACATTCCATTAAATTACTGTTTCTTTTCTAGAAAAAGTCATTCATGTTATGAGGTGAATACAGACAGTCTGAACTGAATTGTTTTTTTGTTTTTTTTAAACCAATGACTTTTTCAACACAGCACATTTACAAATAAAATAAATTGTACTTTCTTCTTTCTTGGGATATTTTTCTCCCCAAAATAAAACCCGATCGTTTTATGATTTTCAATGTATTCTTTTCTGTCTGGCTCACATCAGGTGAATGAACTGATGAATGAAATGACCAGCAGTGATGTTTCTCCTCATGAAAAGACAGCATGGAAAGAGAACCAGTCAGCATTTAAATGGGATTAATTGTTTTGATGGAAATATTATTCATTACATGTCATTTATGTGGCTTGTCATTTTAATAACAGTTTGTCACATCAGGTTTTTGTGCTGAGCTTAATTCTTATTCCTTAAAATAAAATATGCACTGGACCACACGCCGATATTAGACATAAACGCGATCGAGCACCTGATAATGGATTTACGTTATCGTCATAATATTGCTTTAAAACCTACTGCATGGCTCAAACGTTATTCTGCAGCTAAAAAGACGCCACTTTTTAAAATGTATATAAATATATTATCAGGTTTCCTCTAACCAACAAAAGTGTTTTTGAAAAAGTATGTTATTTTATCGTGGGTCTGTAATATCACGATACATGATATAGAGATATATTGGCACATGTCTAAGTTACACCTATGAAGATAAAGAAAGAGAATATCCGAGCTGCGACTTGACCCCTCCTCTTAGTTACATCATAATGTCAGTTTCTATTAAATTAAGTCGGCAAAACAGACCAACCATCCTTAGCTAGCATAATGTGAAGAGAACAACACCACAGATGGACATATAAGGCTGGAAGTAAGTACCTTAACATAAGATAAGAAACAGAGGCCAGTTAATATTCTCCTATTGAGCTTTGAATTTCTTTTGGAAATGAAATAAAAAGATCAGAACCTGTTTTTTTTGTTTGTTTTTTTACAATTTTAGGCTTGGTGGAGGCGGGAACGCTGATATTTTATAATAAAATGTCCTAAAAAAAAAAAGAAAAAAAAAAAGACAGGATTATCCAAAATAAGTGCTGATGATCGAAATGAAAGTTGTATGTAAATGTAAACAAAACATTTTCGTTCTTTTCTTTCATCTTAAAAACGGCCTCCATATCAGATATCAACAAATTTTCCTTGCAATCACTTTTACAACGTCTGTATCTGGTGTCATCATATAGAGAGGACAGACACGTCCACATTACAGTCAGACACAAGTGACAAAGTGACTTGTAATTACGAATGTGACCCGTCGTGACATGACCAAAAAAATAAATAAATCAGAATTGAAGAACGTGACCTTTCTGAATCAAGCATCTTTCATTTATAGATTTTATTACTTAAAAAATATGAATAAAAAAAAAAACATCTGTAATGTATAATTTATAACAGCCCCAGATTTACTCCATTGTGCAGCTTTTCCTTGCAAAAGAAAAGACGGATTAAAAACGTGTTACCAAACAAACCCAAACCTGACGGTTCACACGCCGAGTCAGACGTTTCTGTAAAACGCATTTTTTCCCCCCTTCATTATTAATTTTAAGAGATAGAGAGAGAAGTGTAATGCTGGTGAGGAGGAAAAAAAAACTGCTGAAACATTTCATAACTTTTTAACGTTTGGTGAACGTTACACAACTTTTATTGTAATTAGAACTTTTAAATGTAATTAGGTACGGCGTGACGTTCTTCTATTAAAAAGATGAGATAAACTTCAAGAATCGGACTTTGTCTAATTGTTTCTGCAAATTGTTCCTTTTTCAAAAAAAATATGTGCATGTGAAGTCTACAGCAGACAAAGTGTAGCGAAATATACAACGACAATGATTTCTACGCGAGGATGGGCGTTCAACTCAAACCAGGACTTGCGATGAAATTTCTGGTTGATGGAGGCGTAAAAATCAATCGAAATGTAAAAGAAGACTTCAAGCACACTGTACGATGATGAGACTCTTAGCCGCATCGAAACATTTCAATGATGCAGACGTTTTAAAGAAGGTTGTATGTCTGTGAATGACGATCCTGGTGGAGGTGGCTCGGAGCCCACGCCAAGCCATTTCCACACGGAGTTCCCGGGAGGCCAGCGCTTCATACCGATCCTGTTTAAACTTTCTACCTCGATGATATCGAAGCACTAGTGAAATGCTGGGATAAGTGAATTAGTATTAGTATAGCAGGGGATTATATAGAGAAATAAAGATTTTAACCTCTCATGACTGTGTTCTGTTATTCTGCACAATCAAACGTCCTGGTTTGACCTGAACGCCCCTCGTACGTACGTACGTACATCTATGGCGAAGATCAGCAAATTTCCATTTGTCCAGCAAAAGTCAAGTAGGATTCCATGATACTGTTAAACTACACTAGAAAGCAGAAGCAGATCGTCGAAGGAAAAAAAAAAACTCCACAGCAAACAAACGTATGAAGCTTCACTGCATACCATCACACCACTTCCTATTAACACTAACTCACACACCAAGTTATAAGGACTGTGAATTAATAATCTCATAATTCAACTAAAATAAATAATTTCAGCATGACGTTTTAATTAAGACTGCGGGTCAGGTATCTCGAGACAAATTATTGCGGCTTTGCGTTCTTTCTCTTATCTGATCCTTTAGAGTTCTTATCTGAATACCGCGATGTTCTCTTCTTCTTCGTTTTCTTGGTTGGAACGTGTCATCCGGTTCGAGATGCTTTTCTGCTTTTCCAAGGTTGTTAAGAGTGGTTATGTGAGTACTTGTACTGGCGGAACCGATGCTCACTGAACTCTGAGGAGGAACGAAACCTCTCGACCCGTATCTGGGTCATTTTAAGAGTAACGCCGCTGCCATGTGATCGGGTCACTGGATAATTAATCGCCCTTACTGTCCAGGTCTTCCTGATAAAATGGTTGTTTGAAGTTGCTGCCTGCTTTAAAACCGACCCCGTCTCGTCCTTATTATGTCTCTCCGTTTACGGGATTCGTTCAAAGAACACGTGCAGCCTGTTTCTGAAAAACAGCAGAGCTGAGTGATGCATAAAGGACTGTTTCTTTTGATGTGTGATGCACCACAGAAAAAAATCTGTACCTGACCATCTTGACATTAACTTGGTCGGTTCTGGAACTTCTGCTGACTTTAATAGCGCAGATAAAATGTTAATCGAGTGAAATGTACCGTTTGAGTGTGTGTGTGTGTGTGTGTGAGAGAGAGAGAGGTCGGGCAACCTTTAGGACGGTATACACTCATACCTCCAGCTCTTGAAATGCTTTGCATTAGTGATGGGTCGTTCATGAACGATTCGTTCTTTTTGAACGAATCTTTAACGTGACTCAGATGAACAAGTTGTCTCAGAGAGCAATTCGTTCATTTTCTATTGGGCGCGCATGTGCAACGCATCGCAAATCCTCCGTATGTTATATACAGGAAACAGTATTGAACGATTCTCAGCAGTAAGTCTTCAAGTCTCAAGTCGTTCGTTCTTTTGTCACGTGACTCCCATAGACGCTATGCGGTGCAATAGATTCAAAAGAACGAACGACTCAGATTGGAAGGTATAAGAGGTGAGCTGCTCATTCTGTTTATTATAATATGTCCTTAGTTACATTGTAATATTTTCCTAACTGGAACTATAGCCAAAATTTGTGTATGTAGACGTCTTGGGGTTATTTTTATTGAAAACGCAACATTATAATTTATTTCTGATTAAAAGAACAAAATGAACGAAATGACTCAAAAAAAGGATTCGTTCATTTTGATGAACGAGATTCAAAGAACCGAGTCACTAAAATGATTCGAACTTCCCATCACTATTTTGCATTCTATCGCTAATTTTAAAACAATTATAAAATAAATGTAAATTAATCCATGAGTTCAAATCCAAATAATTAAGCAACATAAATAGAACAAAAAAATAAAAATCAGGCAATAAAACACAATTAAAAATGTAAAAAGTTGTAATTAATTAATCTGCCTGTACTGCTACTACTTCTCAGACATAACGCATAAATGATTTTATAATCTCTGTATTAATGTTTAAACGATTAAGGTGCAGCGATTTAGAAAAAGAGGACGCAGACCGTTTAAGACGTCCCTCATCAAATCAGCAGCGTTTCTGGTTGCGGTACTGAACTGCTGGGCGACTCCCGTGTGAGACAGCGTGTGTGTGATCTATAGGAATGTGTGGATTGGTCCCGTCGTGAGTGTATGATGTTAAACGATGCTGACTGTACAAGGATATATATTTTTATATATATATTTTTGTTTGTTTTTGTTTGTTTGTTTATAATAAGGCTCATTTTGTTACTTTTCGGAGGCTGTAAGAAGGTTTGGTGTTTGCGCTGCTGGTTATTTCTTATTTCCGCCCCTCGTTGTACTATTGCTTTGCCTACAAAAGAAATCGGCGAAAAACATCAAAGAAAACAAAAACAAAAAAAGACTTCACAGTGATTGACTGGAGCCACTCAAGGAGAGTGAAACCTAGAACAACATTCATGACCCCTGCAATACACACACCTATACACACACACACACACACACACACACACTGCAGACTTATAGTCTCGCTCTTGCTATATGATCTAAGGTATGTGGACAGGTAGAAAGTGTTGATATAGGTAGGTGTATTTCAGAGTCCCCCCCCCCCAGCACTCACACACGGCTCTCACTGTGGCTTCCGCAGTAAGTTGGACAGGAAGCCCGAGCCCTGTGTTCTGTTCTGGCCGCTCCCTCTCGCCCCCGAGCCCCCTAAAGGATCCATCTGGTTGAGCTCGGACTGGTCCAGCATCTCAAAGTCATCCTGGTCTTGGTCCAGGTCCAGATCCAAGTCCGGGTCCAGCTCCGAGCTCGACTGTTTCCTGTACGCACGTGGGGCATGCATGGCGCCTGAGAGAGCCGCCTGGATCATGTTGCTGGCCAGGATGCCCGCTAGATCGCCGGCGAGGTCGGAGGTCACGTTGAGGCTGCCGAGAGAGAGGTCGGTGTCGAGGTCGTCCTGGTCCGAGTCCAGCTGTGCATCGAGGTCCAGCAAGGCGGACGAGGCGGAGGCGCGGGGGCCGGAGACGCCCACCGAGGCCAGGCTGGGCAGCCCGAGGCTCGGGTCGTCATCGTCCTCCATCAGTGTGGCGTCTGGGTTGATGGACGGGAAGTCCGGGAGGTCCTGCGCGAACGACTCCTCGGGGTCACTGTGCCTGTCGAGTTCTGGTGGGAGGAAACGAAATAGAAATGAAAAGATCAAAGGAAACCGATCAAAGGAAAGATCAAAGGCAGACAGAAGGACGCCGCCCGTCTCACCCTCTGAGCCCTCGGTGAGAGGAGTCTGTCCCCTAGACAGGTTAAAGGTGCCGTTTTCCGTGTACGAGGTCTCTGCATCCGAGTGCTCCGAGTCGGTCAATGCTAATTCCTTAGCAACGGCTGCTTCGTCAAACTACAGGAGGCGGGGAATAAAAATAATAAAAACAAAACAGATGTTAACAGATATTAGCCGTATTTTTAAACACGTGACTGTAGAACATCATCCAGTAAAGGAGACTTTTACTGTGACTATTATGATGGAAACTCAGCAGATAAAATACTCGATCTTCAATCATGCATTTACAGAATCTACTTCAGAAATCCATTTGTAAGCTTAATGAATAAGGGAAAACAAAAAAAATACTGCATCACGTTGTCGTCTCTCTTCCCCTTTTTCTATGAAGTGCACTTACTGTAGGGCAGAAGGCGGCTAGCTCCTCTTCGCTGTCGCTGGCGTCACCCAAGGTGTGACTTCTGATTGGTCGACGAAGGACTTTAAGCGTAAATAAACACACACACACCAAAGTTGAGTTCCATCAGGAAGGAGCTCCTGAACAGACTGAATCTTTTCTAACACACTCCGATACTCACACTGGTTGTCTATGGGCTTGGACATCATGTAGCCTTTGTTGCTGAAGTCCAGCCACTGCAGGACCGGCTCCAGCCTAACACACACACGCTGCCACAGGCGGTGATAAAGCGCCAGAGGACACAACAACACGGCCCACACTGTGACAAAACAGACAAGGTTCTATACTGTAAAGAAAATGGTGTCCCAGGGGTCGGCAAGACGACAAAGATTCATCAAGATATCTCAAGATATTTCTACGATACACATCGTGATGGTCTTAAAGAAAAGACAAAGCAGTGTTGCGTTTACATGTAAACTGCATTTGATGAGATTTTTCATTTAATCTGATATTATAATATCTGTGGTAAAATTATGAGGTAAATCTTTTAAATTCTCAAAAAAAAAATCTTTTTGTATGTGTTAAATGACAAATTCATAGAAAGAGATCAGTTATTTATTACATTATCAAGATTACATATGATGGTTAGAGATGAGGGGGAAAATACTTTCAGCAATTCTTTCATGTGGCAATAAACGCATCAAGTTCAAAAAAATATTTTTTATTATTGTTAATTAAAATATGTTTGCATTTGAGGAGGCAAAATGGTGCAGTTCCTCTACGCTCCTACAGGGGCGCTCCTACACTCTAAACTATTCACATACTGGCAGACAGCACAGCGTACTGTGATAGGAATGAATTATTAATTTTTTGTGATTTATTATTAAGTTTGTTTGTATCAGGACGTCCCTGGTGATTCTGATTCCTAATGGTCATTTTGCTCAGTGCAGGCTTCATTCATAAGTAAGTATCGCTTCCGTCATTTCGTCCATAGACATTTCAGAAAATTATTAAATATAGAATTTAATAACTCAAACCAAACCCACCATAACCATAAAAAAGTAGAAAAGGAATAAAGGCATAAACAACCAGTTTATTTAAAGTACTGCGATTGCACTTCATATAGAACTTTAATACCATGTGAAAGTTTGCATACCCTCATGGCATCATTTTCCATCTAGAAATGTCAGAACCCTTCAGCCGATAGATATTATTTGTCATATCTAAATTATTTATATATACTGTATTATAATTAAGATATTTATAAGACATCTGTGAAACCTAGCACATTAAATAGTTAGTTTTAATGCATTACATTTTTCTCATCATTAGGGCGTGCTAACTTTTGAACTCGACTGTACTGTAGGACTTTACATCATGTGGCCAGCTCTTATCACCCTTATGGTACTTACACTACCTCCGTTGCCATGGTGACGGCCCCATTTCAGACTGCTTAGTTCTGTGTTTTTTTGTTTGTTTGTTTGTTTTTTTCAGAGGTTTCACTCACCAGTTCCGTAGCAGAGGACGACTCCGGGGATGTAGCGCCCCACCGTGGCCAGGAGAGAGAACAGCCCACACACCATCACACAGAACTGTAGAGATCGTGTACAAGTGAATACACCGTGTTCCAAATTATTACGCAAATGATATCTTTCTCTGATTTTCATAATTAGTCAATGCAAATGACACTCAGTATAATTTTCAAGTCAACAGCAATTAGGGTCTTCTTCTTTGTCTTTCGGCTGTTCCCTTTCAGGGGTCGCCACTGCGAATCATCTGCCTCCATCTAACCCTATCCTC
>JAQQZS010000008.1:4284133-4303984 GCA_030068045.1 Platyallabes tihoni | reverse complement strand
CGTCAGGAAGGGCATCCGGCGTAAAACCTGTGCCAAGTTGTTGTGTGGACCAAGTGTCCGCTGTGGCGACCCCTTGCTGGGAGCAGCCGAAAGACCAACAACAACTAATCATTAATAGTTTTATAGATAATTGTTACATTTTATCGCTAACTGTTAATATTGTTTAGCTACTCATTATTAGTTTTATCAACAATTGTTATATAGCTCGTCGCTAATCATTTTATTGCTAACTGTTAGTCTTCAAATCATTTATAGTTTAATCACTTACTGATTGCGAATACTTAATTGCTAATATTTTATCACTAAGCTATAATAAAACTTTATTAAATAATTGTTAAATACTACTAAAATAGTTTTAATGCTAATAGTTAATAGTTTAATGCTTCATCTGTAACATGTTATTACTAAATAACTATCTGAAATAGTAATTAAATATATTTATATATTTTATTACAAATTGTTTTATTCCTAGTCACTGTAGCGATAACTGTTAAAAGTTTTATCCCTTCAGTAAATGTGTGAGGAAGTGGTTTTATATTCTTTATATTCTTTATTCTCCTTGGTCCTCAGCCAATCAGAAGGCAGCACAGGGGACGCATGTTAATGAAGCGTACTGGCGTGGGATTGGAGCGATCCCGTTCCTCACACCGAATGGTCTGCACTGTGTGAAGAGAACGCTGTGTCTTCCTGGTGTGTGTCTCTCATCTGGAGAATCCTCCTCAATCTCTCTCTCCATCTCTCTCTCTCTGTCTCTCTCTCTCTCTCGCTCTCCCCCTCTCTCTCTGAGATTGCAGTATACATCCTCTGAAGCTGACAGAAACACTGATAGTGTGTTGCAGACGGAGACGCCGGGGCCGAGCGGGGAAGCGTCTGGGTTCTCGTAAATCTGTGAGTGTGCAGCGAGGAGTGGAGTGTGTCCAGACGAGACGAGGCTTCAGGTCCTCGGGAAGAAGTTTGTAGGCTGTAAAGTCTGCTTTTAAAACCGTTAGGGCGTGCTGTAATCATTAACAGCCATGTTTAATGTGGGTTTTAATGTTCCTGCATAGGATCTCACACACACACACACACACACACACACACACACACACAATGATGTGTGGTTTTTACCTCTGCCCTAAAAGATAGCACACAGCATCAATCATTTTCACAACACACTGCTGAAGGATGAAATATTCGTGTACACTTCAGCAGTGAATAATCCTGCGCGCTGATTGGTCAGAAGCTGTTGAATAATTCTCTATCTGAGGATGTCCTCATGTTCTCTGATTATCTTCTCATGCCTGGTGCTAATGAAAGCACTTTATCAGCAGATACGCAGCATCTCTCACGGAGGTGTGATAGAGGAAACCGTGTGCTGTCCTTTTCTCCGCAGCTGTAAAACTGAGTCTTAAACAAAGTATGAGCGCATCGTGCCCTTGACATTTTCGGGAGGATGAAGCAATCCTGGGGCTCGGCTGCGAAAGGAGGAGTAGGAGGATGATGATGATGATGATGATGGAGCTGCGGGCTGAGCCGGGGTCAGATCAGACGGCTTTATCTCTCGCACTACGCCACTGTTTTATCTCCTGTAACTGCAGATCATCTCCTGAATCTCAGACTCCTCCGTCCTGCAGCATGTGTCCCATTTATCAGCCGTGTCCTCTTCACCTGTCCCCCTCTATATTCAGTGCTAAAGTGGAAATATTATTTTATTAAATGAAGATGAAATTAAATATGAACTGAGTGTTAGATGAACATTAGATGGCTGTTAAAGGAGCGCTGAGGAAGCGTAAATGAATGTTAGCTGAGGAATGAGAATGTTAACTCAACATCAGAGGAGTATTAGATAGGCGCGAGATTAATGTCAGGTAAGCGTTAGATGGGTTTTAGGTGTGTGTTAGATGAGTGTTATGAAGAGGGTTAGGTGGTTGTAAGATAATTACTACATAAACATTAGATAAGTGTTGAGTTTTAGATAAATGTTAGATGAACGTTAGATGAAGATTAAACTGAGCGTTAGCTGAGCGTTTAATAAATGTTAGACGAGCGTTAGATTAGTGAGTAGTAAGACTAAGTAAGACTAGATTAGTGTTATATAAATGTTATATGAGCATTAGAAGAATGTTAGGTGAGCGTGGAATTAGGATAAGATAAACAGTAGATGAGTGTGAGATTAACGTTAGATGAGCAATACTGTAGGTGTACATTATATAGACATTAGACATATGTTATATGAAGATTAGATGAACATTCTGCTTCTTCTTTAAACCCTAGCAGGTGAATTGAGGAGCAGGTTGTCCTGTCAACACACTGGAGGAAGATTACATGAATGTTACATTAATCTAAGTGTTAGATGAGCATTAATGGAACATTACATGAATGTTGGATGTGAAATATAAAAGTGTGATGAGTGTTAGATGAATGATGATGTTGGTGTTACTGCGGAGGTTTGAAACCCTTAAACATGACCTCAGCTAGAGAGCCATGTTCCCATACTGATAGCAGAAATGATTAGAAGAACATTCCGTAACTTCATCAACTTTACAAGCATTTCTAATGTGCAATTATGAATCTTACAATTTATTCCTGCTTCATTCTTCCATCTGGAAAACTTTTATCCAGTACACCAGGAGAACGTCCTTGGAGCTGCAGAGACGCAGAATTACAGAATAGGAGAAAAATGTCCTTCAAGGACATTTGGAGGACATCCTAAACATTCCCGGTTAGATGGGGGTAGAATGTTTATTCAGTACCTGGGTTTACACAAGGAAGACGAAGGTTGCACTGATGAAACCCAGGGACGAGTCTGAGCTCATGGTGTGGGAGAGAAGCTCCTCTGATGATCCTGATGGGAAGTAAAGAGTTCTGCTCATGTGTCCTTGGAGTGTCTCCAGGGGAATAAGTGCAGATGATGGACTCGATCCAAGTCACCTACAGCAGAGAACTGATCATATGGTAGTGGGGCAGGGCATTTAGAATGGCATGGCCTATGGACGGGGCGGAGTGTAATTATTAAAATCATGTTAAATGGAGAAAAATTATATTCTTCATCAAAATGTCTATTTTTAAATTTTTTTTATAGTAAATATAATTCTCACTGAGTTTTTCTGAGTTTCTCTGTCTCCCTGTATGTCTGACTGTGTGTGTGTGTGTGTGTGTGTGTGTGTGTGTGTGTGTGTCAGCTGACACAGTTATCCACATAAGCCTCCGAGTGAGTCAGACGGCAAAGACATGTTGGTGTCTGTCTCTGCAAACTCTTGCTCGGATAAAACCCTCATCGTAACACTGATTAACTGATTACACACAACGCGGAGACTGATTCGAGATTTAAGATTTGCTTCTGGAGTGTTAAAGATTCAGTTTGTATAAACACACACAGAGACGTCATCTTTCTTTTTTTTTTTGGCGGGGGGGGGGGGGTTAGTCTTTGTGGAACTGAGCTGTAAATGCCTTTTGTGTGTGTGTGACAGACAGTAATCAATGTAGACAATCCCAGCATTCTGTTAAGAAGTCTAAATATAAAAACCCTAGACGTGTGACTCGTTTGTAAATATGATATAATATATAGTATCAGTACACACCTAAGGCTGGCAGAACACACACACATTTCTCTCTGTCTGCTTTTCTGTCTTTAATCGACTTTTATATCCACCACGCCGTCTCACCCACTCTCCTAATGTTGTGTGTGTCAACAATAGCCCTTTACACACTCAACAGGGACAACACAATGACCTTAGACGTTAGATGACCACTCGTGCTGTATGTGGTAGGTGTGTGTGTATGTGTGAGTGTGTGAGTGTGTGTGTGTGTGTGTGTGTGTGTGTGTGCGCACGTGTGGCTAGACTGACTAACAGCCAGGAAGTAAACACACCCAGGACCGGGCCTGATAATGAAGCATGTCAAAAGTCTTTGTTGGAATTACATCAGACGTACGCTGGTGATGATGTAATGCGTCTGAAGGACACGGCAGTTTGAAGAAGGCACCGGTACTAGTTTCTTTTCCCCCCTGTTTAAAACAACAAGATCTCACACATGCACACACACACACGTTTCTGGGTTAAGCGATACACCTTTCGTGACTGAGACGTTTCCCTTGTGAAGACGGTGTAAGTAAAGTGATGCCGTTTCGAGGAGCTTGGGAACGGCGATTCGTTATTTCCGGCGGTCTGAAAATGAGCGATGAGATGAATCGAACTCGTTCTCTTTTAATACAGGAATCATTACGGCAATTCGATAGAGCAGTCTGCTAATGCTATCGGAACGGTATCTCGTGATCCGAAGTAAAAATTTGACTTTTGATAACGAGCCGTGCGCGCGACTCGTGAAATCGTTGGCGCTCTTCCAGAATATACATTAAAAAAAAATCTGTTTTCAAAAGATAAACACGGCAAATAAAACCCTGCTACGCTGCGATTATTGCGCGTTCAAATGTGTGCTCTTACAAAAAAGTAATGAATGACAACTCATTTCAAGATTTACTGCTCCCACCCCAGGGTTGATCATTTTTCAATATTTTACAACACACTGTAACTGTAAACTGTTTTTATTGTTACGTTTATGTTGTAAAAAATCCTGTTAAAATAAAAAACGTGGTTTTCTGTAAGTGCTTAACACACACCCATTGTTTTATTTTTTTGTAGACATATTGTACAACTTTATCTCCGAGTCTGAGTTGTTAGTGACACTGGATACTCTTTCCTAAATAAAACTTAAACAAGCATGTTCTTCTATTAAAAAAAAAAGCTATTTTTTCTACAGCTATTACCATGCATGTGATTCTCATCTGCACGTACGTTCTTAAAAAGTTGATGTAATTAATCAGCTGCACTAAAGCAAACTGTGGGACGTCTCGATCTCATCTCCATCAGCCCTGTGAACACGCTGCAGTGTCGCACCTGTAACCATAGTGAACAACACGCCAACTGAAATCTACCTCCGACCAATCGGGTGGCCACACCTCTGCTCTACTGTTCATACAAGAGCGCTAATTAGAGCGTGAAATAACGGCTTCTACACCCTACAGCTCACGTACTGCACTCGCTGTATGCAAAAAAAAGAAAAGAAAAAGAAGCCGTCTGGGATTACAGACTGTTTTTTTTCTTTTTTTGTCGCTCTACAAATGTGGCGTGCGACACGACTAGCCCAGCAGGTCCTGCAAGCCTCGAACTGACTAGCGGCACTAACATGCTAACCTGCATTTGCTGAGTGTTTGGTTACCGTAGCAACAAGTTGAGGCTGATGTTAAAAAGAGAAGGTAAAAAAGCCTGGAGTGTTTTTGCGGAGGAGTTTAAACTTTTTGCACGGTATGTATCAGCAGTTTCAGCTCTAGGGTGTCTTGAACTGGGGTAACGATTCAGGCTACTGGATGTACCATTGTGATATTTTGGAGATTTGAAAAATTTAACTCTCCACTGATAAACAGAAAAGTAAACTTCTTTGTATAGTAATACTCAACAGACAAACTACTTATAAAAAACGATTGCTTATTAAATAGACGAACAAGTCTGTATTTATTATATAGCACCAGGTTCAACATTCACCTCATGTTCAGCTGCAATGTTTCTATAATATTAATAAAAGTCCGGTTAGGAAATTGGAGGGTTGCGTCAGCACAGTCATCCGGCGGTAAAAACTTGTGCCAACTGCCAAGTTGTCTCTGTTGGGCCCTTGAGCGAGGCCTTAACCCTCAACTGCTCACATGTATAATGAAATACAAATGTAAGTCGATCTGGGTAAGAGCATCTGCCAAATGCCTAAATGTAAATGTTCACACTACCTACTACAAGTGCACTGGGATCCGTGTTCGAGTCCCTGAACTGAAAGCAGCACCAATTGACAGGAGTGTGTGACGCGCGTGTGTGTGTTCGGATATACTTTTATGCTCACCTCGTTTGTAAAGAGTAATTATTTGAGCCATTGTATCCTGCTCAACTTAGGCTGACGATCATCAGAACTACTTTTTTTGTTCGTTGTTGTAGTTGTTGTTTGTGCAAACTCTACATGGGTGAAAATCCCAGTATTGATAAAATAATCAAACCAGTACATTTGGCAGAAACAGCCCGAGATCACTGAGAATCGATCCCTCTTCTGATGACTGACATTAATATTAAATGAAGATCTTGTGCATTGCACTGATGCCACATGATATTAAATATACACTAAAGTGTTTGGCCAAACCTGTATCCAAATATATGTACTTCAATATGGAGTCGGTCCCCCTTTCGCAGCTATAATTGCTTCCACTGTCCTTGGAAGGCCGTCCACAATATTTTGGAGTGTTTCTGTGGGAATTCCTGCCCATTCATTCTGTAGAGCATTTATGCACAGTCAGGCACCGATGTTGGACGAGAAGGTCTGGCTCGCAATCTCCGTTCCAGTTCATGCTAAAAGTGCACAGAAGGTGATCAAGTGCTTGAGTGGAACCACGTCAAACCGTGTCTTTAAAGTCCTTGCTTTGTGCACGGGAGCACAGTCATGCTGGAGTATAAAAGGGGCCTTCACCAAACTGCTGCCACAAAGTTAGAAGCATAGCATTGTCCAAGGTGTCTTGGTACAGTACGCTGAAGCATTAAGATTGTCCTTCACTGGGGACATAATTAACAGGTTTGGCCAAATCCTTTTTTTTGTTGGTCCAGATAGTGTGTTATAACATAATCCACATTCATATAATAATAATAAATAATGTGTGATGCAACATCGCAAAACAAAAACACAAATAACTTTACACTGACAAGGTTGTCACTCAAGACTGTCCTGCTCTAAACTTATTGTTATTATTACTGTGATGACGTTCACGTACCGGCGCGCAGTGGCGCGTGCACGCCTCCTTATTGCGCAACTCGAAGGAGTCCTCCTCCTCCTCGTCCTCCTCGAGCTCGTCTCTCCCTCCATGCTCGCGCCCCAACAAACGGAAGCCTCGCGTGCAGCACAGCCACCAGCAAACCCCCCGCAAAGGCATTCAAAATCCGCGCACGAGCTCTTTCCGTTTGTTTGTTCTTTCTTCTTCTTCAGTTCTTATTAAGAGCAGCACCTGTGCGCAAAATGGCGGCGCGCACACATCCGCCCCGGCGCGCGCTCCGTTACCTTGGAAACGGAGCCCCTCTTTTTGCAGAAATGTTGATTTTCTTACTCTTCTTCTTCTTCTTCTTCAAGCGAGTTTGTTGAACTTTATATCCAAACGTAGTATATATTTCCCAGGCATTTTCTCTTTTTTTTTCTTTGTAGAGAAAAGTTTAAACAAGCAAGCGAGTCAAGAAAAAAATAATAACAAATAATAATAATAATAATAATAATAATAATAAAGAATACACCGCGAACACTTTCCGGAATGAAACTTTCAAACTTCGTCAAACTCAAGAAATAACTCGTTGAATGTAGTTAAACTCGAATAACGTCACTTTTTTTCCCCCTATTTCCCCCGGTGTCACACACACACACAGACAGCTCCGCTCCTCTCTCTCCGTCTCCGCTGTCCCGCTTCTAGACTGCCGAAAGTTCAGCGTGCACGAGCTTGTTGGAGGACGGAGGGCGTGGCTTAACAAGCACACGTGCCATATCCTGGAATGCGATTGGCTGATCCGGCGCACTCCTACAGAATGACCCCGC
Source organism: Platyallabes tihoni (assembly GCA_030068045.1). Lineage (NCBI taxonomy): Eukaryota > Metazoa > Chordata > Actinopteri > Siluriformes > Clariidae > Platyallabes > Platyallabes tihoni. The sequence goes on along the minus strand of JAQQZS010000008.1, from coordinate 4,296,400 downwards.
CTCCTTTTTGGCAACAGGCCCAAACATGCCATTCCAGTCCTTGAATGCACTGCACTGTAATATATTCAGTGTATAAGCATCTTATTGTGTTTATCAGATCAATTATGGCGTGAGTAGTCATGCACTTCTTTTTCCATGCTCAAAAACAAAACCAGTCAAACAACACAGTCAGAACGACATTATTTTGTTAAAATTGCAACCTGCACTTGTTAATTCATTCATCTAATATACTGCTTATCCTGTACATTTACAGCATTTTGCATACACCTACCTTATCTAGACCAACTTTCGTTACCCTGGACACAATGGCAATCCATCACAGGGCGCGCACACACAATTTGGGAATCGAACACAGACCCTGGAGGTGCAAGGGCGCTGTGCTAACCACTACGCCACCATGCCGCCTTGGACACGTTAATGCTTGTTTTAGCGAGCGCTAGATTAAACCCACTGACTCGCAATTAATAGTGATATCCACTACATGCATGTGTATCATGGTGGTGATTCCTGCCTTGGGTCTCTCTGTGTGTGTGTGTGTGTGTGTGTGTGTGTGTGTGTGTGTGTGTGTGTGTGTGTATGTGTGTGTGTGTGTGGAGTTTGCATGTTCTCCCCATCCTTGGTATGTTTCCTCCAGGTTCTCCGGTTTCCTTGTCCGTAGTATGTCTGTGTGCCCTTTGATGGATTGGCACCATGTCCAGGGTGTACTCCGCCTCATTCCCAAAGTCTCCTGGTATAGTCTACAGGCTCTCATGACCCTGTATCTGGATAAGCAGTATAGATGATGAATGAATGAATGAATGAATAGAATCAAAAACCTTCTGGTTTTATATGTTATCAGTCCTTCCGGACCTTCCAGAGACCTAATTTGAGTATGTTTAACTAAAAAGGACCACTCCATCCATGCAAAAAATTTACAAATTGAAGAAATTCAGTGGAAGAATCAACTCACAGAGAGGGATACTGTGCTAGAATCTCTGCTAGTGCGAACGTTTAGGGTTGTCTAAGCAAATTCATGGGAATGTATCCCGCTTTTTGGCCCTTGCAGCAGCCCCTTTTCTGTTCCAGCTGTGATGTCATCGTTTGAGACGGAGCGCCATGGAATGCTGACGTGAAAAGTAGGTAAAGAAAAGTTAGCTTATTTATTTGAGTAGTGCCGAAAGGGGGAATCTGGAGCCTGTGTGTGTACTGACGAGAGAGTGTTAAGACTTGGGTGAGGGAGCAAATGATGAAAGACAGACAGACAGACAGACAGAGAGAGAGAGGGAGAGAGGTGTTAATATGGCCTCCTGAAACAAATTTCGTGCTTAAATGAAAAGCAGATGGGCTTCCAGGAAGGGAAAACAAAAAAAGGACAAAGGGGGATGTTGAGAATGAAAAAAAAAATCTAAATCCATTTTCTTTCAGTTCTTTAATTTTTATTAGTCTTATCATTACCTTGTGCATTCATGAAAGATGTGTTACAGGTGCAACCGGATTCATGAACCAATAGATCATTATAATATCATACTAGTTTTTTTCTCCATCGCAGCAATACGCCAAAGCTTACACACACACACACAAACACACACACACACACACACACACAGGGAGACACTTGATCGCCTTTCCCTTTCTCTCTCCTTCTCTGATGTTACTTAATTTCCTCCTGTTTGCCCTGCTCTTCTCCGGACTCTCCTCGATCATCGAGACTCAAAGGAAAAATCGACTCTGAATGACTTGCATGTCAGTGTTTACGTAATAAATTTCCGAGATTACTTATTTGTTATTGGTTTCAACTTCCTTCATGGACATCTTGTCTCACTTTCCAACACAACCCACAATGCCAGTCAACTGTTTGCTCATAGAGGTCCCAGCTAAGAGTCTTATAGAGACCTAAAGATGCGGCGGAGCTTTAGTCCGTCCAGCAATCACATCTGGTCAAGCAGATCAGAGCTTCAATTTGCATGCTAATACTACCGTTAATGCCACCGCGCTTGTCATCTCATTGATTGCTAATTAGCTGAGCCTAGCCTATATCATAAAGCATTGCACTACCTTCTTCACAATGAGCATCGTCAGAACTGAGCAGACGTAGGCGCTAAGTGGCCATCACTTATCTTCATGTGTGATATCATTAAAATGTTTTATTCTGTTAAACTAAATCTAGAAGACTTGTGCTAGCAAGAACTTCGTCAGGAATAACAACGATACAGCCAACCCGTGAATTAGCACCAGAGTCTCTGAACCCATCACAAATATTTCAATATAAACATGTTTAATGTGTTTCAGGCCGAACTTTTCCTTTAAACTCCTCTCTCTGTCTCTCTCTCTTTCCTTTTCCTTTCTTGCTGCTTTCTGTCCTCCTACATGAACAGATGTTTTATTTTTAGAACATCTCCCTCTTTCTCTCTGTGCATCTCCTTCTCTCCTTTTATCACTCCCTCTCCTTTTGTCCCAGCTCACGCCATTTTGAAAAAAGGGAATTTTTGTGCTTCTAAATAAGGCTCCAACTGTAAGTGAGCGGAGTTTCCAGAAGGAAAGCGACTGTCATTATCCTGTCCGTCGCTTTGGCCCGGGGGACGCTGAGAGGTGAAGCAGAGGTCCTCCGTTCCTGCCTTCATCACAGACTCACTTCTACTCACGTCTCATACTGCTCCATGCAGCGTGATGAAGCGCAGCCCTGCGCTAAAATTGAATCCGAATCAAACGTCGCTGCAGTGAGAGAAGGTGCTGCTTTCAGTGAGTGAGAGGATGGCAGGATTGGGGAACAATAAAGGAATACTCTGTTAGGTTTCAACTTCATCTGTGAGATTAGATGAAGTTGAAAACTGTATGTATTATTGAAGTATGAGGGGCGTTCAAGTCAAAAAGGGTCTTTCTGGTGAATGAAAGAGTAAAACCCGATTCATGTCTACAGAAGACTTTAAATGCAGTGCGGTGATGAGACTCATAGCCGCGGTGAAACATTTGAATGGTGCAAACGTTTTAAATAACGCAGTGGGAGCTCAGTGGTTACGCCCTTGAATTATAGATAGGAAGGTACCAGGTTAAAACCCCACCATCACCATGTTGCCCCTTTCGGGCCCTTGAGCAAGGCCCTTAATCCTCGACTGCTCAAATGTTTAATGTGATTTTTAAAAAAAAAGGATAAGGGCATCTTCCAAGGTTAAAATTTCAGTGAAGATCAGTTTTGACCGAAGTGATCCAAGTTTTTAGTACCTCTTTGTTCATGAAGGAACTAGTTAAATCAGCAAGTTAGCTTGCTACTAAAATATTGCTGGTCCTACCACGGTCATAAAAATGGGAATAAATACAATGGTCAACATTGGCCTAGTTGGACTAAAGAGGTTCCAAGATGGATGGAATAAATAATAATAAATCAAAAAAAAAATTCTGATTTTAACACCAATTTCAAATCTGTGTTGAAAACATTATGTTATCCAAAAGGTCTTTCTCCAGTGAAATAGACTGGAACCTGGTCCTGTAAGCAGCGTCCCTGAAAATAACTGTCCAGGATCATTGCCAAAATGGCCGCCAAGTGGAAAGACTTTACTAGAAGGACTTTCGACTTTAAACACACAACGAATGACTTCACCAATGACTTGGTCGTGGCAAGTGGCAGAAGGTTTTTTGGCCCATGTGGCCAGAACAGCATGTCCTTCCAGTTAAGAATTCCATGGAAGGACTTTACCATTCGAAAGCAAACATTTCTCGAACATATTGGGAGCACTGTGTTAGGAAGTGCACCGGCGTCAGATTACACAGCACAATCTGTCCTCTCAGTACAGCCAGGCCTCCATGTATCTACCCCTTCAACCATTCTGTATGCTTCCAGCGTGTTCTCCTCACAAACTGTGCTTCTGAATGTTTCATAAGTTCCCTAATTTGTACCAGCGAGTTCATACGTCATGGTCCTGAAGCTTGTTGATATTTATAATATTCTACATGTTTAAAGGTCAACCAACGCATACTGTATAAACCTGAACTGGAACAACTGGAACGGCTAGCAAGGGTCAACTGAGATGCAAATGGGGTTGAAGGTGATTTTTATCTGTTAACTGTTAGATCCAATTAAGTTTGATGCTTGATTAATAGAATAATTTAAATGAATAATAATTCAAGCTTTTATTATAGATTATAATAATAATAATTATCTATAACAGAGATGGTCTCCAAGCTTGTCCCAATTTGTTATTTGTGTACACTGTCAGGACCTCTGGGGCAGACAGGGTTAAGGGTCATGCTAAACAGCCCAATTTAGTAGTGCTTGGACTTGAACCTCCTGACTGTGCATTTATTGTTTTTTTTAAACAATACTAGGTTTATCCTGTTATTACTACTAAATAACATTGTAAGAATCATTCATCTTCTATACTGCTGATCCTGTACAGGGTCACAGTGGGCCTGGAGACTTTGGGTACAGACCAATCTATTGCATGGCACACATAAACATGCCAGTCTGCATGTCTTTGGGAGGAACCTGGAGGAAACCCACCAAGCACATGGAGAACATGCAAACTCATACCCGGGGCGGGAATCGAACCTTCGACCTTGGAGGTGCAAGACCATGTGCTATGCCACTATGCCACCATGCCACCTGTAAGAATTTTGGACAAAAAACATCATTGAGAATTCACAATCTAACACAAAAGTTAAGCTCACACAGCCGCCTAATTCGAATGCGCATCGCTGAATAAAAACTAAACACATGATTTGAGTTGTAGACACAGTCTCCATTTTCCTTTTCTTGTTATAGGTTAGTCACATATCCTGCTTCTCATCAAGCCTCTGCTGCTTCCTGTGTCCGTGACCACGAGGACATTTGCATGCAGGACGCAGCGTCCACCACAGTGTAGTTGCTATGGGAGACGGTGAATACGGCCAATACTGCTGAGTCAGCGTGATGAAAGACAGAGACATGCTTCTGTGGCTGTCTCTCAACTGTTTATCCTCATCTCTCTCTCTCTCTCTCTCTCTCTCTCACACCGTCTCAATCTGTCTCCTGGTACCTAACTCATTCATACTCTTTTTTTAAAATACTTTTGTCTATTTGCTTGCTCTTTATTCTTTGTCTCTTGCTCGCTCTTAAAATCTGTCTCATTACTTCTTTCACTCTTTCTCCAGCTATCACTCTTCCTCTGTCTTTCACATATCTCTTTCTTTCTACAAATCTTCTCTCTCTGTTTTCTGTTCTTTCTTTCTCTTTTTCAATTGGCCCCTTTCACTCTTTTTCTTTCGTTTTTTCCCCTACTCTCGCCCTTTATTCCATCCTCTCTGTTTTTTTCTGGCTCTCATTGACTTTTCTCTTTTACTGTTGTTCTCTTTCATCTCTTTCTAATTCAACCTCTTAGAGTCTTGTTCTCTCTCTCTCTCTCTCTCTCTCTCTCTGAAGTTCTTTGTGTTTTGGTAACTGTTTCTGGTATTTCCCTTTTCCTCTATCTCTTACTCTCTCAGTCTATCTACAGTTTATTACTTTCCCACATTCCTCCCTTCTTCTCCTCTTGACTCCTGCTATCACTTCCTTTCTAATCTCTCTCTCTTTCAATCTTTTTGCCAGCTCTCTCAATGCTATTTTTACTTTTCTCTCTCAATCCAATTCTTTCTTTCTTTCTCTTTCTTTCTTTTTCACTCATTCTTCTGCTATAACTTATACTCTTACACTTTCTCCTTTTACAACTATAATTTTTGTTTTCTAATTCATGCTCTCTCTCTCTCTCCCTCTCTCTTTCTTTCTCTCGCTCAATCTCGGTGTATCTAGATTATAGGCACAATACACATGCTGCGAGATCAGGCTAGGCTTAGGCTCCAAATCCACCTAAGTCCTGACAAGAGTGCCGTCTGTATGTGTATGTGTGTGTGTGTGTGTGTGTGTGTGTGTGTGTGAGCTACACCCTGCGTGCACACTGCGGACGTCTGTGTGCTTATAGATTTATAGAAATCCTCTAACCCGACTGTAAATATAACAGCGATCCAGCATTGCAGAACCTTTCTAAATCAGTGTCCTCTAGTCGGTGAAAGAAACATCAGAAGGAAAAGTAGGGAAGAATGGGGGGATGGAAGAGGAAGGAGGGGGTGCATGTCACAGAGAGGGCATAGAGGGGGGAAATCAAGCCTCCTTAAACTTCTGACCCCCTCTCCATTTCCCTCTCTGCCTGCTGCCTTTCCTCGCACCTCCTGTCATCGGCTCTCTTTCGCTATCTTTATCCTCACCTTTCCTCTCTTCCCTACTCCTCTCCTCTCACTAGATCCATCATCCCTCGTTCCTGCAGCTCAGAGCCTCGCAAGTCCCATCGGTCGCATGTTGCACATGGTGCAGATCCTGATATCACACAACTCATTTCACATTCAGTTCTCTCTCTCTCTCTCTCTCTCTCTCTCTGTCTGTCTGTCTTCCCTTTCTCACATGAATTCCCTTGAACCTTTCCACATTTTGTAAATTTATTTTGTTCATTATTATTTATTTATTTATTTTTACAAACAAATATATGAAAAGTGTGGCATGCATTTGTATTCAGCCCCCTTTACTCTGGTACCCCTAACTAAAATCCAGTGAAAAGTTCAAGTGGGATGAATACTTTTGCAAAGCACTGTATGTTAAATGAATTTTTTGTTTTAATAAGCAGGAAAGGATAAAGGTAAATAATAATAATAATAAATATCCATACAGTAAATCTTATATTAAGAAGATCTGCTACCTCAAACAGCCATTAGCTAATCTCCAGTAGCTGCAGTATTTTGCTAGCTAATCAATTGCTAGTATACTAGCACACACTTGAAACATTTGTCTTTCTATATTTGCATGATTTACTCAGCTGAATGTCCCAAAACTACCAAGATTTTGTACATCAGTGGGTTTAGCTAAGCTAGCTAAGTCTTTTTTCGTTGCTGGTTCTTTTATACCAGCTTTGCCATGACCCATATTACCAAACCCTTAAAGCCGTGTTAAAAATCTGTCAAATACACTAGTTTTAAATGATAATTATAATAAAAATAAAATGTTTAAAAAAGAGTTTCTGGAAAAACAATCCCCATTTCAGAAAGCTAGTCAGACAGCTAGTCAACTGATAGTAAGCTAGCTCATTATTATGACAGTCACAGTCTAATTTAGTAGCATTTATTATTATTATTATTATTATTATTATTATTTTTTTTTTTAAAGTATTATTATACTGAAAGTGATTTATTTAATGGTGGGCAAACATGTCAGCAATATATATATTTTTTTACATCAGTATTATTAGCTAACTTCGTAGCTAATAACAACCTGCAACATGGTATATAGAACCATGGTACTTATTTGTTAAAAACTGTGGTACAACAGTACATGTACTAGAATATAAATACTCTGGTTCAATGGTACATTGGTACTAGAGTATTAGTATTCTGGTAACACAGTACATGTACAACAGTGCAAGTACTAGAGTATTAATACTCTGGTACATGATACATGTACTAGAGTACTAGTACTATGGTACATGTACTAGAGTACTCCTCAGGTACAATTGTACATATACTAAAATATGAATACTCCGGTACAATGAAACATGTACTAAAATATCAATACTCTGGTACAATTTTACATGTACTAGAGTATTAGTACTCTGTTACAACCATACATGTACTAGAGTATTAGTCCCCTGATATAATGGTACATGTACTAAAGTATTAGTACTCTGGTACAGGAGTACATGTACTAGAGTAAGCATTTTACTACATATTATACTGTGTATGTGACATATAATTAGAATTTAAATTTATGGTACATTATATCATGTAGAGTAGTGTGGTACTGTGGAACATTTATTACAGGATACCGTAAAAAAAAATATTTTATACATGGTAATATTTATCTAGTATGGTAACATAGTATCTATGTAACATTAATTAAAGACCATAGTGTTTGTTGATACTGTTAATAATAAGTACAATAATATGGTACTGTCTGTACTGTACCATAGTTTGTGCTAACATACTGTAACTAATTTTGTACAGAATGTACAAAAAAAGGTACATTAAATACCTGCTAAACTTTGGTATCCTTTGTGGTATTCTATAAGTACCATGAGTTCACAGGCTTGAGTTCCAACGTATTGTGGTACTCTACATAGTGATCTCTATATGTTTATGCAAATCTATATCTTGTGCAACCGTGAGTGGTTAAAATTTATTCAAAGCTTTTTTGGAGAATGTTTAAGCCAATAAAATGATGTTTACACTGCAGTCACTCCAGCAGTAAGAAAAGACAGGTACGTTCAGGTGAAACAGGACATCATGCGATTTGGATGTTATGTATAACACTTAATAAACTTGCGTGATACTGTTGTGGTTGCACTGTGGTGAAGCAGAGAAATAACATCACAAGACTTAAAATATACAAGAGCAATTTGCGCACAAATGACACGAGATGCATGCGCTGTGGGTAGAAGCTGTTGGTAAAATGGTTCATATTTGTACTATAATAGGACGCTGTGGTCATATACCAAGGTGAAACTAAAAGTGGTAGAAGGGTAAGGCTGCTAATACTGTGAACTCGAGGTTTTGTATTGTATTGTTTCTCATGATCTTCAACAGTCTTTGTAATTAGAAAGGTTTTCTTTGCGACAAAACTTAAACCGTTCTCCTTGATCTAATTTGCACCCCCCACCCCCACCCCTGCTTTCGCAATGAAAGCCATGTGGAAAGCAATGAGAGCATCATGGAAAAACTGTGGAAGTTGGAGTTGTAGCATTTTGCAAAATCACACAACATTCACACTTTTATAACTCAAACAATATTAACATTTATGTTCACTTTTCTGCTTTTTATTACAATTGTGACTCGAAGAAAACATGCAAAAATACTCTCTTTCATTTCGCAATACTTCTTGCTCTTCCTTTGAAAAACTTATTTTCTCAATTATAATGGAATTATCTCATTTTGCTGTCAAACTATTCATTTATAAAAACTTAACACTCATGATTTTCTCTGCAATCAACATTAACTAAGTTAGCTACCTGGCTACTTAATGGTTAGTAAACTTGTTAAGATATGTCAGAGATAGACCTGAGTGGGATTTCAGTATTTAAATTATAATGTCTCTGTGATTTATTAAACAGTAACTAAATCCATCAAGCTTCTGCGGCTTTGGAAGCTTTTATGAGAAAAAAAAACATAAAAAATAGGTCATATTACATTATACTCTTAGGAGGAAAGAAAAAGCTAAATCTGCTGTAGAACTCTCAAGGGTGCAAGGAAACAAGTCAACACGTTTTAAAGCTTCCTTAATTATTTCTGACTGAAGTACAGAGAAGTCAAAAGGAAATAGGAAAATTCAGGAATACTGACGCACACACCAGTTTTTATATTCATTTATGGGGTGGAGGAGTAAAAAAAAAAAGATCTGAGACTCTGACTCACAAGACAGGCAGATAGCCATCAGCTGATGGATTGCTGCCGCAACGCAGTCTGCATGAGGGGAAAACTAGCATTTTGAAAGAAATACAAAGGACATTGAGACAAAACATCAGTGCGCTTATCGATATCATGCATCAGAGTCAGAGTAGTAATGAAGAGGAAACACTCACACACATGCAGACACACAAACACACACACACACACACACACACACACAGCTCATGATGGTATTACGTATTCAGGGTGGAAGACCAAACAACATCTAAGTCAAAGAGAGAAAGCGAGAGAGAGAGAGAGAGAGAGAGAGAGAGAGACATGGAATGAGAGACAGAAGGTGAGAGAGAGACAGAATGTTTGAGAGAAAAAGGCAGACAGACAGACAGACGCAGAGAGAAACAGAGAGAGAATTGTACTGTGACATCCAGAGACTGAAGAAGCAGCTTCTTTCATCTTTTTTTTTTATAACTTTGTGTGGAATTATAATCAACAGCTTCTTAAAGTATATTATAATGTATAACTATATAATTATAATATGAAATATATACTGTAATTCACAGGTGTGCCTGGTCTTGAGTTAGTTTGTGACATTTTTTGCCTTCTTAATGTGCTTTAGACTGTCAGTTCTCTTGTTCAGAGGAAGGGTGGGTACAAAGTCAATAGCCCTATTAGTGCTCCTACAACTACTGTACAAATCTACATTATGGCAAGAAACACTCAGGTAAATAAAGAGAAAAGACAATCCATCATTACTTTAAGAACTGAAGGTCAGTCAAACCGAAAAATCTCAAGAGTTTGAACGTATCCCCAAGTGCAGTCGGCAAAATCATCAAATGCGATGATGAAACTGGATTTTATGAGGTGTGTCCCAAGAAAGACCAAGAGCTACCTCTGCTGCAAAGGATAAGTTTATTTGAATGACCAGCCACAGAAACCACCAAAACCACAGCTCCTCAGAGTAGAGCCCACATACAGTACAGTAAATGCGTCTCGGAGTTCAAGCAGCAGACATATTTCATCCACTGTTTAAAGAGGACACTGCGTGAGTTAGGCTGTCATGGTCAAACTACAGCAAAGTAACCATTACTTCGGAGGAAAAAGAAACAGAAGAGACTTGCTTGGTCCAAGCAACACAAGAATTGGACATTAGATCAGTGGAAACCTGTCCTTTACGGTCTGGTTTGAGATTTTTGGTTCTAAACGCTGTGTCTTTGTTAGACAGAGAGAGGATGAACAGATGGTTCCTGAATGTGTGGATGCCACTGTGAAGCATAGAGGATGAGGTGTGATCGTTTGGGGGTGCTTTGCTGTTGACGCTGTTGATGACTTAGTCAAAATTGTGGACACAATAACCAGAAGCACCATCTGTTTTGCACTTAGTGGGACTTAGTTGTTTTCCAACAGGACAATGACCCCAACACACCTCTAGGTTATGTAAGAGCTACTTGTCTAAGAAGGAAAGTGATGGAGTGCTGCATCAGATGACCTGGCCTCAACAATCACCAGTTCATCTAAATCCAGTTGAGATAATATGGGATGAGTTAGACTGTAGAGTAAATGAAAAGCAGACAGCAAAAAGGACGTCTACAGTAGGTGACAATCTCATGAGACTGACTGAAAAAATTTAATTCGTTCATTCATCTTTGGCTGGCCTCAGCTGATACAGACAGCTGTTCTCTGAGGACTGCAATCGCTCCATAGTCAGGACTGGAATTTCCTAAATTCTACCTGAGCCTTCAGTAACGAACTGGACACATTAACTTGAAGACATCATCTGTTATGTAACTTCCAGCTGCCCAACTCACAGTATGGCTGCAAAACAATTCCTGTTATCCATTATCACCCAAATGAGGATGGGTTCCATGTTAAGTCTGGTTCCTATCAAGGTTTCTTGCTATTGCCATTTTGGGGAGTTTTTACTTGCCACCGTTGCCCTCGGCTTGCGCTTCAGGGACAATTTTATTTAATACCATAGCAAAATTAACTAAAATTAAATAAGACTACTGCAGAAATCTCCACAACAACAACAACATACAGTAGTGAGGACTTCATGACCTTTTTCAATAACAAAATCATAAATATTAGGCAAAACATTCAGGCTATTTAAACCAGACAATTTAATTGATGCAGATGATAAACTAACCATATCAGATCAGAACCTAGAATAAAAAAAAAACCTTTACTTCCCTTAAAGAGAATAAACTAATTTCACTCATCTCTTCTGCAAAATCATCAACCTGTGTATTAGATCCTACACAGACACATTTTATCAAGCAGATAGTACCAGAACAGAACCCCTGTTGAAAATAATTAATTAGGAAATAGGAATAGCATACGCAAAATGTATCAGTCAGGATTTAGGCCTCATCACAGCACATAGACAGCACTTTTTAAAAATAGTAAATGACCTCCTATTGGCCTCTGATCAGAGTTGCGTCTCTTTGCTTGTGCTACTTGACCTCAGTGCAGTTTTGACACCAGTGATTATAGTGTTCTCCTTCAGAGATTAGAACAGCTAGTATGAATTAAGGGAACTTTCGTCTCCTGGCTTAGATCCTATTTGACTGGTCATTATCAGTTTGTAGATTTTATTTTTTTAAATTATATTTTTATTGATATTTAACAACAAAACAAAACAAAACAAACAAACAAAAAAAAAACAGAGCCAGATCAATATACAATCGACACCCACAAAAACAATAATCTGTTAATATAAGAATGAACATGGAAACACCCAGGGCAAAACAATTCAGTAAAAGAAAACATAAAAGAAAGACAGAGTCATGATTGTTCAAGTAGATCCCACAAAGGGGCCCATATACGCCAGAATAGTTCAGATTTGTTCTGTAAGTCGTATGTAAGTTTTTCCAATGGTAAAAGATTACCCACTTGTGCCAA